>PVIW01000219.1:458432-623420 GCA_004026585.1 Noctilio leporinus
GTCCAAGTAGTGGAATTGCTGGATCAAAAGGCAGTTCCATTTTTAGTTTTTTAAGGAAACCCCATACTGTTTTCCACAGTGGCTACACCAGCCTACATTCCCACCAACAGTGTATGAGGGTTCCCTTTGCCCCGCATCCTCACCAACACTTGTTGTTTGTTGATTTGCTGATGATTGCCATTCTGACAGGTGTGAGGTGATATCTTATTGCGGTTTTTATTTGCATCTCTCTAATGACTAGTGATGTTGAGCATTCTTTCATATACCTCTGGGCCCTTTGTATATCTTCCTCAGTGAGTTGTCTGTTCAGGTCCTTTGCCCATTTTTTAATTGGGCTGTCTGTCTCCCTGGTGTTGAGTCACATTAGTTCTTTATATATTTTGGAGATCAGACCCTTGGCTGAGGTATCATTGGCAATTATGTTTTCCCATACAGTTGGTTCTAAATGGGTTAATTTTTGAAGTGCTTAGATCAGTGCCTGGCCCCATAGTACAAGCCATCAACGAGCCTTTGAAATAAATTAATTGAGCTGAATGAATAAATATAGAATCAAGTTCAAGTTAGGAAAGCTGGGGTAATATCTAGGAGAATGGCTTTCTCCTACTTTCCATACCAGATTTATGGGGGCTACCCCGGAGTTCCAGTTCAGGGTTAGAGAAGGTTCAGGTGCTCCAAATACCCCTACTACAAGACTGTCCCAGTCCAGCCTGATGTAGGGCCATGATGGTCCATTCCTGCAAGGTGCTCCTGTACGGTGTGGCACACCAAAACACAGTTCATTCTCTTAGAACAATTCCTTAAGGGTGGAGGCTATGGGGAGAATAGCCTGTTTTATTTGTTTTGCTTTAGGCCCTAGAAACTTCACTCTTAAGGTAGTGACCATTGGGGCCAGGTATGTGTAGGTAATGACACCTTTAAGGGATTGTTTAAAGTAGAAAGTTTATGAAGACCAAAGAATTTATTGAGAAAGCTTGAATTTGCTTTCTAGCCCAAGGTTGTGCAAAAGCGTGGATTTTAATGTCAGGCCATCACCTCTCCACATGCAGGAATTGCTAAACACCTTATTGTTCCTGTCAGATGCCCAGATGTGTCCATATTGTCCATGTCCCAGGCTTGTCTGCCTTTTTATGTGGACATTTGCTTCCTGTGTCCCCTCTTCCCACATAGCACAGCCAGAGGGCTCTCGGCATTTGCTTGCTAATGGTGAGCCCTTGGAGCAAGACACTCTAACTCTGACTCCTAACCGAGCCCCCCTGGTGTGTGGCTCCTCTGGCCGCTGTGCCCTGCCCCATAGTGTGGCCATAGGAAGGCAGCTTTAAAGCCACTTAGATGCTACTTGGAGTTAGATTCCTGGACCAGGAAGCCCCAGAATACTTTCTGTATGGTGTTAGAAAACATTTCCTGGGCAAGAGGTGTTGAGGGAATTACCATTGCTACTCAGTGGTCAATGGCAGATGATTTCCAGCATCTGAAATTCTCCTCTGATGGTGAGTGCCCCATTGGCCCGGTGTTCACAGAGATTCCTAATGTGCAACTCTAGGCCCCTAGGGAAATGTGAAAAATTGATACTTCGGCTAGGACAGCAGAATCAGTGGCTCCTATTCTAGTGTGTGGCAGACACCCCACAAAAGTCTTATCAAGTTCATTGACTGGTTTGTCTTTGCTCTCCTACAAATGTGAGTTTTGGAAGGATAGGGTGAAGGGTGTGAGAGGGAGGGGTGTTACTCCAGGAAGATCCACTGCACAGATTTTCTAATGCCTTCCTCTGTGCCTTGTTGAGTGACAGCAGAGCCCTCTTCTCTGCTTTCACTGATCCACACATAGAACTTCTGTGGCTTGAAATTGACCTCTGAGCCCTGGCTGGCAGCACAGTGGATAAGGTGCCGGCCTACGAACCCAAAAGTCGCAGGTTCGATTCCCCAGACAGGGCACAAAACCAGGTTGCAAACCAGGTCTCCAGTCAGGTCTGTGGCTGGAGGCAGGTGAAACGCAACCATACATTGATGTCTCTCGCCCTCTCTGCCTCTCTCCCTCTCTGCCTCTCTCCCTTCCCCTCTTTCTAAAAATAATGAAATAAAATCTTAAAAAAAAAAAAAAATTGACCTCTGTAGGGGGACAGAGGGGAGCAAAAAGGGGATGGATGTAATACAACAACAATAAAATTTTAAAAAATAAAAAAAGAAGAAGAAGATTTACAGAATCTATTACATTAAAAAAAAAAAAATTGACCTCTGTAATGTTTTCCCTGGTTAATTCCTACATACACTGATGATTTTGTTTTTAATTTTAAGAATTTGATTAATGCCTTTTTGGTATTTTTTATTTCTTATGTATTAAGTAGCATCATGTTTATTACACAGTAAACATTGAATTAGTGCATGCGACTTAATTAGTGATATACCAAATAAACACTAGGGATGACACTAGTGAGTCTTCAAACTAAACAAGTCATTTTGTGAGGCGACCCATGTTAGCCAAGGAATGACAGGCAAAGTGAAAAACTAGCTCTATCAGTTCTGTTTTGCTGCAGATGTGTAGGAAGTGGTATATTAATAGATCATTTACCTAGAAATAGATGTTAGTAGGGATATCTCTGTGATTTTGTAGAGAAATACCACTGCATCTACCAAATCCTTTCTTTGGAATCTCTTCTCGCTTTCTAATATGAAATATGTATCTCTTTTAAGCTTTCAATTACCTGATAGGAAGCTTCATGCCCAGAATATGAAGGCTTTTGCTTAGAATGGTTTCTTGAGCATAAATATGAGATCAGAAAATGTTCTGGGAAGTTCACTGTTCACCTTCCAAGGAAGCCTAGTTTTCATGGCTCTTTGAGAGGAAGGGTGCTCTGTGCCCAGCACCCAGCTCAAGGCTTTCCTCAGATGTTTACAGGGTCAATGAATGGATATTTAACATGCTTGGGTATCATCTTTTTGGTGCCTGTAAGTGTGATTATAGAACATGATCTCATTTATAACAGAAGAAAAATGATCAAGCCATAAGAAATTTTGTGCTGTTATTTTTTTAAAATGCCATCATTTAATTGTATAAGTAATAACAATTTTAAATTTGTGTTGTTGGATTTTTTGTTAAAAATTGTACAATGCCCTGGCTGGTGTGGCTCAGTGGATTGATTGCCAGCCTTCAAACTGAAGAGTCACTGGTTTGAGTCCTGGATGGAGCATGTGCCTGGGTTGTGGGCTGGGTCCCTAGCTATGGGCATGTGAGAGACAGCCACACAATGCTTCTCTCCCTCTCTTAAAAAAAATTGTATAGCAATAACAGCACTAGCATATATAATATATATTGCTATCATGTATATACTGATGTGTTAGGCATTACTTTTATCTGAATTAATTCTAACAGTAACCCTGTGAGTAGATGGTCTCATTTTATAAACGGGAAGATAAAGCACAAAAAAGTTGTGATTCTTCCAAAGCTAAGTGGCAGAAATAGGAGTTCAAGCCAGACAATCTAGCTCAAGAATACATGCTACTAGTCAGTAATTTGTTTAGCTTCACACACCAGTGAGACATTTTCCATACTAATAAGTGCAGATAGAAACTGGTTTCATACTGAGGCATAAAATAAATGGTTATTTGACTATCAGTTGGCACATCAACAATATGACAGCGGTAAGTTGGAAAGGCCCAGGGATACCTGAAGTATTTGTTAAAGTCATTTAAAAAATATTAGAACATCAAAAGGAGAGAAAAAAACAATGGTTGTTTATAATCTGCCGAACCATTAATGTAAGGTGATGTACATTTTTTCTCCTGGTTGAAGATAAAAGTCCTAGCAAATAGACAAAAAGAATTGAGCATCCAGGGAAAAGGCTTAAATGGTGATCCTTTTAGGAGATAATAACCTGGACACATTGTCCATTACAGGTGAGCCAAAATCACCTTTGAATTAAGTAGGAAGTTAATACATCTTGAGCTGATACATTTCTGAGCTAAGGTAATCAACACGATGAGACGATAAGACAAAGGGACTACTAGAACTACCACTTTAGAGTTTCATTAGGTGAGACAGAGAGTGCCTTCCTTAGAATTCACAAGAAAAATATAGTTTTGATTTTTTAAAAAATCAAGGTATTTGCATGTTTTTTTTTTTTATAAGGTTCATTAAAATGTTACAAGGAATGAATATTTATACTAGTTTAAGAAAACCTGGAAGGATTTCGTCCTACAAAAGAGTATGTAGGTAAGTTTTAGCATCTCCTATCGTTTGATGGGGGAATTGCAAGTATGCTGGATGGTATTTTTTGATCTTCTAATTCTCCAAGTTGTTTCTGGTGATACCTTTTAATTTCAGTTTAATAGCTATAAGCTGTTTTTGAAATAATACTTTCAATTCTCATGTGTATGTGCTAAAAGAGATGGCAAGTTTGGAAAACAAAAATAACCCTTTTAGCTGGGTTAAGGCCAAGACCTCACTCTTGGAATTCAATAGCTATGACAAGGGAGGCAAGCACACAGTTTAAAGGAGCCGTTTGGGGCTTTCCGTGTAGGTGCAGGGTACCATCTGGAGCTTTCCTATCAGGTGTAGGTTCTCCAGGCATTAGATTCTGGATGTTAAAGGATGGAAACATTCTTTGGTGCAAGATTTATATGAACCTCCATACATTCTTTGGATAAGGGTGACATTTTTCTCATTTGCTAAAGTTCTTTTGCTAATCTCTTCCTTCCCCAATTTTCCTACCCTTGATTAATCCCTAATTCACAAACAGGGTTTTCTGATGGGAGATATAATTTGTGTTTAATGCAAAAATTTAAATATTGGGGAAATACGTATACATACATGAGTCGTCTTTATGGCAAGCTCACCAGGTAGACGGCCATCATTTAGCAGATGATCCGTAAAAGCCCCCTGCATCCCTATACAGCTCTTGACGTTGGCTAGTTCTTTGTTCATGACATTTACACCTTGAGCGGTATATCTGAAGATAAATGGATGCCAAAAATTAGAATAATGATGCTTTTGGAATTTATTTACAACGTATTTCCCATTCATGATATGGACATATTTGCTGGTACCCTTCAGAGAGCTTGTCATGTTGCCCCATTTTATAGATGGAGAGTAACTTGTCCAAGACACTTTGGTTTGGGGAAATTCATTCTGATGAGCTCCACTTACTATGCTTAATCAATGGGCTTGAGCCCATCATTTAATGAAAACACCAGAAGAAACTTGATGTCTTGTGAAATGGCACATGCTGAAGTCTGTCACTGAGACAAGGATGTAAACTCAGAATCAAAGCATCCCCTTCAAAGGAGGGTGAGGTACTTGTTAAATAACTCCTGGCAACAGCTTAAGCACTAAGCATTGTAATTGCTGAGAGCAGGAGCAGAGCTAAAAATAGAATAGGGACAGGACCAAAGACATCATTGTCACTCAAACTTGAATGTCACTTTTTGACAGCATTTGAGCAATTGATTCTTGGTTTTCCGCACTAGGAGCGGAGTAGTCATGCTTGGCTGTGACAGCTCTAGGAGAGGAGGAGGGCAAGACCTTGCAGGAGCCCTGCCTGGAGAGGTGTGAAGAGTACAGGGATTGTTATCAGCCCATCCTGACTCTTTTCCAGTCAAAGTTCCTTTGAAAGCAAAAAATATTAAGGCCACCCACTCAAGCTCCAGTTTATTGAAATGTTGAAGGGAAATCTCATGGACAGGAAACACAAGCACACCCTGTTGAGTGAAGACTGGACCTGAGAAGCAGAAGGCCACCAGGAGCGAAGCCACCCTCTCCAGTTCCAGGAGATCTATGATCTCTGTCTCTGAAAACCTCCTGGTACTGACCTCTTAACTGGGCAGCTTCCTCTGCATACTCATCTTGCTTACTTCATCCAGCACAGCGGCCAGTCTGGTTCTACACCATGATCTCCAAGCTCCAGCAATCACCACCAATCTACAACAGCCTCTGTGTCTGTTCAGGCAAATTCTCACATGAAAGAGACTTGTCAGGCCATGTATCAGATTTTTCTCACACAGAAGTAGCTTCTTTGGATCAGGAGAGGGTCATAGGGGACAGAGGGATGCGGAACAGATTCTCTAGAAGGGGCCATGCATGGGGCAGGCAATGAGACCTGTTAATTATATCCTGGCTTATCATATTTCCATTATATTCTTCTCCATGCTCCATGCTCCATGATCTCATCTGGGATACACCAGAGGTCGGGTGTAATCATCACAGTGAATCATCATGTAGTGTGTGGCATCTGCTCTAAATGGCTTTCTAACTGGGTTGATACAATAAGGAAAAGAAAGGAAGTCACACCAGGAATGCCTGATGAGCGTCGCATGACATTTGGGGTTTTAAAGATTTAGGGAAGGGAGTGATCACGGTGGGTCAGGAAGTTCAAGGAGGATTTTCCAGAGAGGTGGGGACAGAAGTCAGTCCTGAGGAATGGGAAGGACCTGGAGAGCAAGGGGAGAGAAGAGGCATTCTTAACTGGGGCAGAGGAGGGCACAGTGGGAGCACATACATGGTACATCCAGGGCCCCATGAATAGGCCAACCTATTTTGAGCATAAGGAGTCTGTTGGAAAGTACTAGAACATAAGCTAAGAAAAATAAGAAGAAGCAAAATTATGTAGGACCTTGAATACCCAAGTAGTTTGTATTTTATTCTGAACATTTCATTAGTGATGCTTGGGCAGGACATGTCAGGGCAGTGCTCTGGGATGACCTGTGGCAGGAGTGACACCGGAGGAGGCCCGTATAACGTCACCAGTAAGGTGGGCTGTAGGCTCAAAGATGAGGAGATAGAGTCAAAGATATTAGAAGGAAAATGGATGCTCTGCTATTTGAAGTCTCAGCTGGCTGTTGATGGTGCACTTACATGAAGAAACACAGGTTAGGGAAACAACCGACTGCAGCTGTTGCCCTTAGCTGCCTGTAACCCAGGTGTCTCTGGCTACAGCCTATGCATACAGGTGCCACCCACTAAAATGAGTACCCCGATAGTCAGGGGTATGAGTCCTCATGTACACATTGGAGTCTGGTCTTTATAGACCTTCTCTCTTGACCATTCAGGGAAGTGGTCTAGAAACTCTAGTTAATTTGAGGCAGAAAACAAGTTCATTGGAATCATCTCATTGCTCCTAAAGGATGGGAAGGTGGGAAAACCAGCTGGGAAAATAATTCTGCCAAGGTCGTATCAGGGCTTGGGGCTGCCACTGGATCCTCACCATCTACCTCCAGAGCTGTGAATAAACTTTCAGAGGCAAAGTCCTGGGCAGCACCACCTTAGAACCTACCTTACATCAGAGTCACCGCCTGTAGTCACTCCAGCTTCTGCCCTCTGTCCTGACATGTGCTCCCGGGCCTTGCACCCGAGCTCCTCCAGGTTGCTCTCCAACCCCACCTCCAAGGGGAGACTGGATGGCTCCTTCTCATCCTGGGGGGTTAAGCTCGAATATTACCCCTCTCTTAGGGCATCTTTGGACCCCCTGCCTGAAGTGGCCTTTTGCAGTTTCTATTTGCTCACTCACTCTTGTTCTTTTCCTTCATTATAGTTATCACAACCATTAATTATGTTCTTTATGTATTATTCTATTTACTGTGGTCTCTTCCACTGATTGTAGACTCCTGGAAGTCAGAGCTCTATCCCCAAGACTTTGCACAGTGTCTGGCATAGGAAGAAGCACTCAATAAATATTGGTGGAATGAATATATCTCTATTCCACATATATTTCCTCCAAGTAGGTGAGGTTCAAGTATTTTTCCTATGAGACCCCCAAAGGTACCCACAGCTCAGTGGATGCAAATAGATACTTTGGAGAGGAATATCTCTCACCTTCAGCTGTCAGGGGCATCTAGTTTGACTCAGCCCAGCCAGGATTTCCCTTATACATGGTACACGTGGGCTGATGAAGACAAAGGTGATTGTTAGCAAGCCTCACCCCACATATCAGCTCCAACCACCCTTATCCACGCTTCTCTGCTGCCTTTCTGCTTCTGTGAGCTGCTCCTTAGCCTCTCACTACAGGTCCCAGTCAGGCTGACCTGCTCAGCACTGACCTGGCCCAGTGCCAGGCCCTCTCCTTGTTATCAAAACGAACCTCCTTCTTTCCCCAGTCTCTGCTGCTATGTGAGGACAGGGGTTAGTTGGGGTCAACGGGTTAACTGCTTTAACTTTAGTGGCCGTTAAGAGATTCTAGGGCTCCTTTGAGAATAAAACACCTCTAAACTGTATCTAAGGGAGCAACAAGCTATTTTTGAGCCTGAAGGATGCAGGTTTTTACCTAGATATGTACTTTGTTTTAGATTCTGTGTAAGGATTTAAAATAAATTGAAATAAAAATAGTATTGAAATAGCAGGGTTACAAAAACCTAAAAAGTGAAACTTAGGAGATTGTGAAAAACAGGGTGTAAAATAGTTTTTGTATCAATCAGCTGAGAGTTTGACATTTGTCTTTTAGACAAAGCATGTGGTTATGCAACAGAAAACATTGCAGTACCAAAAAGTAATTTATGTACAGAACCCAGAGTTACATTCAGTAATATTCTTTGTCAGGATCAAAATGTGAAACGTTTTTCCATTCAGAAAAGCAGAGTCACTTTGTCTGAGTCATGACCACCCACTTTTTCCATATGGCTGAGTACTATTTATTGGCTGAGATTTACAGTTTTCTAAAGACTTTGCAGTTGATGAGTTCTATTTATAGAAACAATGAAGAAGGTGAAGTTAGATAATACTAGGAAAAAATACTTGGCTTGTTAAAAAATAGAAATCTACTGCTGTGGCAAATATTTTATAAGGGTCAAAAGCAGCTGAAATCATGAAAAATTGCCTGGCTCCCCCAATGCCTCTCTCCCCATCTAGTAATCACAAACCCTCCAGATTCTCCCTTTGTCTGACTCTTATAGGACTGTGTACTCACTGCTTTGAAAGTTCTCTGCCTCATGGCTACTCATTAGTCTTAAAACAACCTTTTTAAAAAAAGATTTTATTTCTTTATTTTAGAGAGATTGGAAGGGAGGGAGAAAGAGAGAGAAACATCGATTAGTTACTTCTAGTACATGCCCAGACTTGAACCCACAATCCAGGTAATTCCCTGACTGGGAATTGAATTGGCGACCTTTTATTATAAAGGCCAATGCCCAACCAACTGAGTCACACTGGTCAGGGCCTAAACAACATTTTGATAGCCATTCCTTTTGATCAAGACTTGTGTCTAGAGATGCTAGGTAAACTCTACCCTCTAGTCTAACATCAATGATCTTACATCATATTGTAGCTTTTTAAAAATTGTAGTAAAATATACACCATTTTAAAAGTAAAAGTTCACCATTTTAACAATTTGTCACTGTATGATTAAGTGGCATTAAGTACATTCATAATATTATGCAACCATCATATGATCCATTTTTTCTTTTCCTTCATCCCAAACAGAAACTCTATACCCAGAAAACAGTAACTTTTCTCCCACCCATCCCACCTCATTTAGACCCTGGTAACCTCTCATCTACTTTCTGCTTCCATGAACTTGCCTATATTAGGTATCTTACACAGTATTTGTCCTTTTGTTTTTGGCTCATTTCACTCAGTATAATGTTTTTAACTTTTATCCATGATGTAGTATCCAAAACTTCCTTCTTTGTTAAGGCTGAATAATATTTTATTGCATGTATATACCACATTTTGTTTATCCACTTATCTGTTGATGGACATTTGGGTTGTTTCCACTTTTTGCTCTTAGTGAACAATGCAGCTATGGACGCTGGCGTGCAAGTATGCCCTTGAGCTAGAGTCCCTGCTTTCAATTCTTCTGAGTCTGTACCCAGAAGTGAATTGCTGGGTCATACGGCAATTCTTTAATTTTTGGAAGAACCACTGCCTGGTTTTGACATACTTGAACCTTTTTTTCTCATTTTTCATCTCTGATGCCTCTTCTCAAGGTAGGCTGGTTCCGAGCACATTCCCTGGGCTGACCCATCCTGTGTCTTCACTCAAGCTGAACATAAAGTGCTCCTCTCTTCCCCATCATCACTCACTCATGTCCTTCAATATCAACACAACCTCTTTCTCCAATGATAATAAAATACTAGCATCTGAAATCTGGAAGCGAAAAAGTAATGATAAGAATGCGCCCTAAGTCTTAGCTTTTTCTCTCAAGAAAACACACATTTAAGGATGGCAACAGCTCCCTAAGAATCCCTCCACCTTCCCTCCTCAAACTCCAGTTCCTTCACTCCAACACTCACACTTGCTGTGTCTTTTCCTTGCACATCACCTAAACCCCTCTTTCTAGAGACCAACCTACTCTGTCACATTTTTAGTTTGTGCCACGTTTTGTTTCCCCCATTCCCTAGCAAGCACTTGGCTGCAGGCCCAAAAGAAAGAATCACTCCCTATAAAAATTTGGGACAGGGGCAAAAATTGTGAATACTTGTATATTAAGCATTGCCTCTACTTCTGTATTCACTTTGGCACCAATCTTCACTTTCCTGCGCCATATGAATACTTTCCCCAGATAAAATCTTAGCCATAAGAGATAAGATTTTGGGTCTCTTGCTTCTTTGCTTAAAAATCTCATTGTTAATACTAATGCCTTACCTTGGAATTCCAAATTCCCGGGGATTGATCTCAATCTGTCTTGCCAGTCCTATTGTTCACTACTATCTTTCATGCCCCTCTGATCCCAATTAATAGACCCCCAACTATTTCCCAAGCTGTCCCTGCATTTTCCAGTCTCCACTTCCTTCCACTTAACCCCTTTACCCTCCTCTCACACCTGTCCAATTTCTACCCATCTCTCTAGTTCAAAATCAATGCTGCTAATTCCACAAAAATAACTATTCTGAGGATCCAATAAAACAATATGTACAAAGGACTTATCACAGTGTCTAGTATGTAGTAAGCTCTAGATAAATAGTATTTAAGAAGTACTTTGACCTGCACTGTTATTGTTTTAGTATACCTCTTTTTATAATTTATAAGCTTTTTGATCTTAGTCCTTTTTGTATATCTTACACAGCCTGTGTGACTTTGGGCTCATTTAGCAACATAGAAATTGACTCAAGTGGCTTAAACAAAAAGTAGAATTTATTGGACCACAAAACTGAAAAGTCCAGGAATTGGGCTGGCTTCTTCCTGTTTCTACAGTTAACTTTGCTCTCCGCTGTATAAATATTGCAATTCTCAGACTCTTGAGGAATTTAAATGGCTACCCTAGCTCCAGCCTCCCAGCCTCTTGGGTGGAGAGAGGGCCTACTCTCAGGCAAGCTCAAGCAAAACCCTTTGAGTTTCCCTGGCTTCAACTGGATCATGTTCCCATATCTGAGCCAATTACTCTCTTTTTAAAAAGGTTTTATTTTATTCTCGCTTGAGAGAGAGGGGAAGGAAAAGAGAGAAGAGAGAGAAACATTAATGTGTAAAAGAAACATCAATTGGTTGTCTCCTGTGTATACTCCAAGTGGGGATCGAACCCGGAACCGAGGTATGTGTCATGATTGTGAATTGAACCATTGACCTTTTGGTTTACAGGACAGAGTTTTAACCAACTGAGCCACACAGGCCAGGGCTGAACCAGTCACTCTTGACAAAGCACTCAGATGCTTTGACTGGCAATACCTGTATCATATGTCACAACTAAACTCCAGCAAAACCACACCACCTGAGCAGGTGGCGGGTAGAGCAGAGCCACCTGCAAAAATTGAAAACATACAAAAAGCAGGGTGAAGGGAAGCTGGGAGCCAAGAAATACCTTAATACCTTCCATAAAGGACGTGCTCAGTAAATTTTTAGCAAGTGGAATTGAATTGGCATTCTCTTTAGTGGTTAAAGAACGTACAAGACTCACTGCTCATCCAAAGATAGTTGAAAAGGGAGAGGAAGCTTACATTTGTTGAGCCTGTTCTGGTACAAGATACTGAGCTAGGAGATTCATATAGATTGTCATTTTATTTTGTTCAAGAAAAATCTGTGATACAGTTGTCATGATGCCCATTTTACAGGTGAGGAAATGAAGAGTAAAGAGGTTCAATAATCTTGCGGGCTTGTGCAGAGGTGAAATTCCAGCCCAGGCTGGCTGGCCCGACCCGGAGCCTAGTTCTCTTTGTCTGTAGTTCATAGCCCTGCACTCTGGACTGTTGTTTGTCTCTCTTCAGCCATCACAGCACTGGAAATTCTATAATCTTTCCCTACAGACTGTTGTTCCATGTATAAATTTAAGGATTAAAAAACTCCTTATTTTTCCATTGTTTTAAGTGGATTGCATTTTGCCTTCTATAGAAAGTGGAAAACCTTCATGTATTAGATGCTAGTAATTAAATAGCCACTTCATCTTTTTTTCTGTTATGAAAAAGGATTTGGTCCCTTTAACCTTTCCTTGGAGAGTCTAGTTTATGATCCTTTGACATAGGACACATTTTTGCTGAAGCTTTGGACTTGACGCTTCAGCCAGAACATGACTTGAGGCAGCTCTCAGACCCAAAGTGTCCCCCATCTCCGGAAAAAACAGACTCAGCTGTGCTGACATCTGCGTTTCTTCCCTGGGACCTCTGGGCTGCTGCCAAACCCTCTCTACCAATGTGCCCTCCTCACATACACACACCCCACCACTGCAACACACACAATACACAAACACACATACCCCAACAGCATAGGTACCACAGCCAACATACACACAAATGCATAATAACACACACACACATACACACACACACCCCACACCAACATCCCAGGCCCATGCTGAAGCCAAGCAAGGCTTTGCTTTCCAGTGGCATCTGCTGGCATCACCTTCTCTGAACTCCTGGGACTCCTCCTCCTGTCTACAGCAGAGTCGTGTCATTCTAGCTTTGAAACTCTGGCCATCTAATCACTTTGTGCCTTCACTTCTACAGATAAGAGAGGAATGTGATTTGATATTTTTGAATTTCAAGAAATGAAATAGGAATGAGATTTGTTTTCTTGACTTTATCTCTCTATGCTGTGGGCCATGGAATAATCCAGTTTCTGGTTTAATTGCCCTGTGGCCATTGGCCCTGATGTAGGCTCTTCTGGCTTTCTTTAAACATATCAAAGACAATTTTAGAAAAAAGCGACGAAAAAAAGAAAACTCTGGGTACTGGGTTATGAATGATTTTTTGTGTGGGCTTTCCTATGGTTGTCAGAATTTCTGCAACAAATATGAATTCACCTGGAAATCAGGAAAAATACCAATAAAAGGTACAATGCAGAATGAAAATTTTACAGTATAAATGTCATATGAAGAAAGCATTGCATTAAATGTAAAAAATAAAAATTGACAGGAAATCAATAGAAAAATAATTGTCATTAGGAGATCTAAACACCAGACTTTGACTATCAAAAAGAAAAAAATAAGGTCACCAAAACTTGAAATACTATAAATTTAAAGTTGATTTATAGGCAAATATTGAATTTTGTTTCAATAAATAAGTTGTTTTTAAAAATATTTGAACCCCCAAGTAAAACAAACAATATATTAAGCAACAAAGAAAAGTTTCATCTAAAATGAACAAAACTAGAAAAAAATTGCACAAGTTCATATAAGAATAAAAAATGTAAATCCTCAACCACTTAAAAAAATGTTTAATTTTTATAAGGATTTCATAAAAAATAAATCAGAACTATAATTGTAAGCTATTTAGAAAGTAATAAAAATCATAATATTATGTACAAGCATTCATGGAATATGGCCAGATCAGGATGATGGAGTATGTTGAGGGTCTCAAACAGTCTCATTATTAACCCATAAATAATGAAAATAAACTAATTATATAACTAAAAAGTTAGAATTAGAAGAATAAACTAAAACCAAACAAGCAGAAATATATAAGAAAGATAAATACAGTAATTTATGAAATAGAAAATAAGGTATAATTGATTTGTTTGTGTCTTTATTTTTTACTTTTTTATTTTTAAATTTAAATATTTTATTGCTTATGCTATTACAGTTATCTTAAGTTTTCACCCTTTGTTCCCCTCCACCCAGCACTCCACGTTCCCACAGTCAATTCCCACACTATTGTCTATGTCCATGGATCATTTATATATGTTCTTTGATTAATTCCTTTGCACTCTTTCTATCAGTTCCCCCCTCACCCCTCCCTTCTCACAGCTGTTAGTCCATTCCATGTTTCTATGCCTCTGGTTCTATTTTGTTCATTAGGTTATTTTTCCCCTAGATTCTACTTATGAGATTATATGGTATTTGTCTTTTACTGACTGGCTTATTTCACTTAGAGTAATAGTTTCCAGTTCTATCCATGTTGTCACAAAAGATAAGAATTCCTTCTTTTTTACTACTGTGTAGTATTCCTTTATATAAATGTACCACAGTTTTTTGATCTACTCATTTACTGATGGGCACTTACATAGTTTCCAAATCTTAACTATTATAAATAGTGCTGTTATGAACATAAGGTGTGCAAATATTCTTTGAATTGGTGTTTCAGAATTTTGGGGTGTATATTCCCATCAGTGGAATCATTGGATCAAAAGGTATTTCTATTTTTAAGTTTTCTTGAGGAAATTTCATACTATTTTCTACAGTGGCTGCACCAGTCTGCAGTCTCACCAATAGTGCACTAGGCTTCCCTTTCTCCACATCCTCGCCAGCACTTGTTATTTGTTGATTTACTAATGATGTCCGTTTTGGCAGGTGTGAGGTGATATTTCAATGTGGTTTTAATTTGCATCTCTCAGATGGCTAGTGATGTTGAGCAGTTTTTCATGTCTCTGGGCCCTCTGCATGTCCCCCTTGGAGAAGTATCTATTTAGGTATGTTGCTCATTTTTAAAAAATTGGGTTGTTTATTTTCCTGATATTGAATTGTTTAAGTTCTTTATAGATTTTGGGGAAATTTAAGTGTTTTAATATTTTATAGGCTAACAAAATGGAAGTACTTTTCACTATTAAAATTAGGAAAAGAAAATACAGACAAATAATGTTATAAATGAAAAAAGGATATGAACATATTGTGGAAGGAAATATTGTATGTTGATCATGTAAAACTACTGGTAAATGAATAATTTTCTGGAAATTGCTAAAATTGATTAAATAAATTATACATATGAAAAAACCAATAACCTAGAGAAAGAATTGACAAACTTATTAAACAACTTTCAGAAACTCTCTAAATCCAGATGGCTTTAGCAAAGAATTCTTTTAAAGTTGCAGAAAACATGATTTCTATGTTATGTAAACCATTCAGAAACATAAATAAAGTTTGAAATCTACCAAATTTTCTTTGTCCATTCACTTGTTAATGGACATTTAAAAAATTAGAGGGACAGCAATTTTACTCTTCAGATCTACAAGAAAAATGAAATATATATCCACATAAGGACTTGTATGCAAAAATGTTCATAATACCCCCAAACTGAAAGCAATTTAAATGTCCATCAACTGTTGAAGAGAGAAACAAAATGCAATACATCCACACTAAAGAGTTCCTCAATACAATTGAGTTAAATATGTGCTATTACAACATGCTAAAACATGGATAAACCTCAAAAACATTTTGCTAAGTAAAAAGTCAGACATAAAATAGTAAATATAATTTCATTTCTATGAACTGCCTAGAAGAGACAAATTTATGGAGACATAAAAGGAAGTTTTCTTATCAATAATTGCTTGAGGATACAGTAGGATTGAAGATTGGCTACAAATGGGCTCCAGAAATTTTTGAGGGGTTCTGGGGACCGTTATAAAATTGGAATGTCCTAAAACTGTTTTAAAATTGGTGATAGGTACAAACCTCTATAAATTTACTAAAAAATTCTAAATTGTACCTTTATAAGAAA
Organism: Noctilio leporinus; assembly: GCA_004026585.1. Taxonomy (NCBI): domain Eukaryota; kingdom Metazoa; phylum Chordata; class Mammalia; order Chiroptera; family Noctilionidae; genus Noctilio; species Noctilio leporinus. The sequence goes on from PVIW01000219.1 coordinate 474,209, forward strand.
TTTATGGTATGTAAATTATATATCAATAAAACTTAAAAATAGCTTGTTATCAAACACAAAATATTACCAATAAGATTCAACTAACAGAGGTAAGTATCCAATTAATAAATAATTAATTTAATAAATTAATAAAATTCAAAAACTTTGTGTGGCAAAAATTCAGTTCAAAGGGTACCATCATGAATAACAACTGGGATATAAATTAGTACAATGCTTTCAGAAAACGAAATGAAAACAGAATTTTCAAAATGTTAATACGTTTGGCTTATTAGTTCCATTTGAGGAATCTATATCTCTAAAATTAAAAATGTGTGCTATAAGGGGATGTGCATTAGAGAATTTTTAATGATTTAACTACTAATTAGAATAACCTGAATATCCAACATTAGGGAAATGGGTCCATAAATCACAGTAAGCCCAACAATGAAATTCACATATAAAAATCATATTTTCCCACACTACTTAAGTACATAAAAGAATGCTCAAGAAATAAGTCAAATGGAAAAGAAAAGTAGGGTCTAAATTCTATACACATACTAACTAATCCTAAGTGGGAAAGGAACGGTCTATGATTGGGAGGGCCTAGACCAAATATTGACATTTATTTTTTGGGTAATATAATTATGGATAATGTAATTTTCTTTCCAATACTTTTTGCTTTGTTTTATCTAAATTCTTTTTTTTTTTTCCCCCTATGTGGAATGGTTGACCTTGAGCCTGCCAGTAGTATACTGGCCCCAGATTTCTCCCAGTCCACATTTCTTTTTCCAGTTCTCACATGTCCAAAGACAGGGGGCCACCAGCACGTCTTTGTAGCAGCGTTGTTTTATCTAAATTCCTGATAATGAGCATTTACTATTACTTTATCATTTGCAAATCAGAAATTCTTTTGGAAAACTATAAATATTTTTAAAATAACAAAAATAAATAGGATGGAAATGAACTGCATCCCTCCCTTTCTGTACCAAATGCAGCTTTCAAAGAGGACGTACAAGGTCTATATACTTGCTGAGCTTCCTTTAGGCAATGATGAACTCTATCCTGCTTTGCTTTCTTTCCATTTCAAGAAGGCTTAGAGGCAACTGAGTATGGAGGGTTTAGGACCAAGAAGCACTTCCCCACATTTGAGGGGCCTTTGACAGCCTGGCTACACAATGGTCCACTACTGGCCTCCTGTCTTCAGTGGTAACGTCCTTTTATAAATAACCAAGGGATCTCTTTCAAAACACCACACGCATAGAAGAGAAACTCTACCGCCTAACAGACATCCATAGTGGCTCCCAAGCCGATAAATATCCAGAAGCCCTGGGCTCTGAAACAAAAAAATCCTTCCCGGTTACTTTTTACTTAGAACATTGGGTCTTTTATATAAGCAATGGAAGTGTGCGAGTTGAGCTGGAGAGGCAGGTAGGAATCAGAGGGGGCAAACAGCACAACCGCAGGGAGGGAAATTAGCAGACAGCAACTACCTGAGCAAAGTCCAAGGTGAAGCAGCCTCAGAGCTAACGAGTGGGATGTGCCAAGCCATCCTTCTCTGAAGTCACTTTAGCAGTTGTTCCACAAACATTTTCCAACCTAACTTTTAAAATCATTAAACAAATGAAAAAGAAACCAGATTCTCATGTAAAAGCTCCTAGGGCTTTGGTGTTTATTACTAATGAACTTACCCCAGGCCCCACGCCCGCCACAACGAAGTGTGGGAGAAGCCAGACCAGCTGGTAACGAGGCTTTGCCGCCCGATGAGGGTGCTCATTAGGGAAGCCACTTGGTTTGAAGACCCACCCCAGCCAATCTGATTGTGGATTTTATTGAAATAATTTTATAAACAAGTCTTCAGACGAGGTTCAGTCCCGATGAATCTGCCGAGCTCATTACCACAGTCAGGAAGAAATTTGAAGAGATAAAAATAAAAGTCTAGGATTAAAACAACACTTTCACCTTAGGCAAAACAGTCTCCCTGTGCTTCAGATTTCTCCATCTATAAAACGAGGATAATGATATTTCCCTCTCCCGCTCATCAGAAGAGCTAATGCGAAGTTCTGGAAAGCGTCCTCGGCAGTTGGGAGAGAAGGTAACACATAAACCTGATTATTTTTAATAGCACGAAGCATATAATGGTGATAAATAGACATCTGATTGCTCTAAGACAGGGTAAAAACAATGCAAAGGAAAAGCATTCATATGATGTGTGGTAAATCAACTGAATATCTGGAAATTCACCTGGCTTGAGTTAGATTAGAAAGTTGTTCTCCCCCCATATTTTCTTTCTTTTTTACTTTAAGGATTTTATTTATTTATTTGTTTTTGGAGAGAGGGGAAGGGAGGGAGAAAAAGAGGGAGAGAAACATCAATGTGTGGTTGCCTCTTGTGCACAACACAAGCATGTGCCCTGACTGGGAATTGAACCAGTGACCCTTTGGTTCGTAGGCTGGCACTCGATCCACTGAGCCACACCAGCCGGAACCATATTTTCTTAGATAGTAGCATTTATCTTAGATTTTAGTCCAGTGACATTTCACCATAAAATCATTAAATGTATTTGTTGTGGTTGCTACTACAGAATCAGAGTGACATTAGAAAAGTGGTTTTCTCAGAAAGCACTCAGGTAGCTATCATGTATTCCCAGTGTGGGAACAATTCCAAAGCAGCTTGGCTCCTCTGCCCCTCACCAGTTGTCCTAGTCAGCGATTTTCAACTGATTTGTGCCGCAAAAAAATTTTAAAACACACCATTTAGTCAGGGGTACTGACCTCTTTTCCCTTAGTAAAATTAAAAAAAAAAGAAAAGAGCAGCCAATACAACAATAGCTGTCCAGTGTGAATGAATTAAAATTAGACCTAATTTTTGGTCAGATTGGCAAAAAATGTATTTTTGGTGTGCCACAGAATTAGTAATTATGTTTATGTGTGCCATGAGATGAAAAAGATTGAAAACCACTGGTCCAAGTCAAAAGGCAGAAGACACTAAAATTCCTATTGAGTGCGAGGTACACAAACTCAACAGAGAGGGATATGCCTGGATTTTAAGATAATTCCACAGAGCCAAACTCAAGAGTCTGCACAGAAGCATCACACTGAAAAAGTGCGAAAGTTTTGGATGGGGCTCAAGAATGATTGGCATATCCCTTTCAGACAAAAGTGACAGCATCTTTTGCTTCTACCCAGCTGCTAATTTTTTGCATCAAACGTAAATAGTAAGTGAAGAAATGTAATTCAATGCAGAGCTTCACATTCCTGAGAATAGATGAAAGGCGTCCTTAGCTCTGAGACACAAAGACTTGGGAAAAAAAGGCAGAGACTAAAGGAGAGGTACAAAGCAAACTTCAGTTGGAAAATCTCATGCATCCAAGCGGCTGGTTTGAGCTTCACAGAGTTGCTTGGAGCATTTGTTACCCTGCGTTCAGCTGTTTTGTGTCCTATCAGATATTTCATATAAATAATTAAAAAGTCACTGGCTACCGGGGCTAGGTTCAAATGGACTGAAGGGGAGTGTGGGTCACCTGTTTTCAGGCTGGGAGATTTAATGAAGGAGGTGCTGTATGGATGCATTTTGAGAGAGAGAGAGGGTGCTCTCGGAGGGATTTAAGGACAGGATCCACCTCCAAGGCTTCGTGTCCATCGCACCCTCCTCCAGGCCCACCTTTCTGGCTCAGGGTCTTTCATGGGCTTATTTGATTCCCCTTTCTCAATTTATGGCCTTGCTGGTGGGCCCTATGCTGCAGCCTCTCCTTGGACACAAGGAAGCCAGGGGTGTTTATGATAACAGCATGGCAGAGTGCAAACGGCCCCCACAGTGGAGCCAGAGGAACCTATGAGATCATTTGGAAAAGCTTGTGAATTCACTGCCATTTGCCTACTTGGCTTTGGATGAAAAGCAAATCTTAAAGCTGCTCAAAATGTGTCTGATTCATCTGTAACTGAGAATGAGACCAATCAGGGATAAGAAGTGAGTAAAATCCTTGTGATCACAGAGCCAAGAGAGCCTATTTTAAAGTACTTAATGCATTTTTTTTCTTAAAGATATATACACCAACTGTAATTAAGCTCTCCCTTTCCTTATGATCTTGGCAAGATGTTAAAAAAGAGATAGAGCGAGGGGGCCGACTTGCCAAGCGGATTTTTCTAAGCGTTCTCAACCCTAATTAAAAGTCCTTTGTGTGAGGCCAACCAGCAATCAGATTCCTAATTAGAGTTGAGTAAACTGCCATGGTGAACTGTGGGCTTCTCTGAACCCAGGAATCTGGAGAGAAAGTCTGTTCATCTCAAAGGGGCCATCTTATAAAGCTCATACCCCACAAGTCTCAAAAGTCACAGGTGCACACGGACCATGGCACAACCCTATTCCTGTTGGGTCAGCTCCTTTCTTGCCTTGAAATGGCTCCATGGAATCCTGTGTATTGTGTCATCACCTCTGTTTTGTGTGTCAGCTATAGTATTAGGAGGAATGGGGACTTTTGAAAAACCTGTCTTTAGGATCTGGGATTATGTGATGAGATTTAAATATATTAAATGCTAGTTTTTCATAGTTTATGGCCACATAAAGGAAACCATTTAGCCATTAACTGGATTTCCCTAGGTCTTGGAAATCAAAATAGTAAACATGCACACAGTGCTTACATGCCCAACAGCCCTAAGAACTAACTCCACCCCCATGAGGATCCCATGTGGCAGATTCTATTGTTTTTCCAATTCACAGGGAGGAAACTAAGGCACAGAAAGGTTAAATAACTGTCTCAAAGTCACATGAAGCCAAGGTTTGCCTGTGCTCAACTAGGTTCTAGAGTCCGCGCTGGTCCTCACTGCCCCAGAGCCGCAGCCCTGCCTTGTCACCATGGAAGAGAGGGGGACCCCTCTCGGCCTTGTGTCATGGGCCAGGGCAGCCCCACAGCAGTGCAGCTGGAGCACTGCTCAATCTCCTACCCACCCCCAGCTTTAGCTTTCTGATTACTACATGGGGCTTTCCAAGATCCACATTTCAAATACAGATCTTCTGAAATGTAGGCCTTGAATAATGAGATTATACTGGATGTGAAAATAAAGAATGTTACTATTCTTCATTCTCAGAGCTATGGTGAAAGCAACAATGGCATTTTTGTTTCACCCAGTTAGGAACAAAGCACCCAAAGCGACAGCACCCGAGGGAGATGCCAACAAAAAGTAATGCACACCCTTGGCTTAGCTCATCTCCTATATAACTCTCCATTTCTCCTTCTTCTTCTCCTCCTCCTCCTCCTCCTCCTTCCTCTTCTTCTTCTCCTTCTTCTTCTTCTCCTTCTCCTTCTCCTTCTCCTCCTCCTCCTCCTCCTCCTCCTCCTTCCTCTTCTTCTTCTTCTTCTCCTTCTCCTTCTCCTCCTCCTCCTCCTCCTCCTCCTCTTCCTCCTCCTCCTTCTTCCTCTTCTTCTTCTCCTTCTCCTTCTCCTTCTCCTTCTTCTTCTTCTTCTCCTTCTTCTCCTTCTTCCAGAAATGTAGACATCCTGAAACAGAGAGAACATTTTCAAAATTATATAATTTCCATTTTTTTGTGCCTTTATTTGGGTCAGGTTCATAAGTTTTAAAAGGTAAAGGCTCCTACTGGGTTTTCTTCAAATTACTGTTTGATAGTCTTAAAAAGAGATACATTTTAATCTATAGATTTTTATTAGTTAAAAGCACAAAATGTAAATAATATAATGTCAAACTCTTTAACTGTATACTATGCAGCTGAGTGACCACATTGCAAAAGAAGAACTTGTGTGTATTCCAGGGTGTTAGTTGTTGGCAAGGTGACTTTTGGGGGAGGCCCAGTGTGATGAGGAGATGACAGCCTGGGAACAATGGAAGAGTCAGGAAGGCAAAGACATCAGCATAGCTGGGAAGGGAGAGGGGAAGAAAAATTAAACTAGGGAGAGAATGAGAGGTCCCAGTGACAAGCTTTTCCATGCCAGAGCCACAGGAAAATTCTGTGGCTTTTAGGAAAAGGAAAAAAAATTAGGCTCTGAGGGAGCACAGAAAGATGAGGGTGTCTAGCTGACAAGTTGTGTTCCCACCATTGCTGGGAAGGGGTGCTTCTCGGTTGATACTGAACTGATGCTGGAGCTCCTGTGTCCATCTCCTCTGGGAGGTGCTCAGACATCGACACCACATCCATTCACATCCTTCAGCAGGAACTGTCTGAAAAGCAGGAAGCTCACAGATCTGCCGGTTGTTTTGCACTTCTCACATTGTGTTGTAATTGTTTTTGTGCCTACATCCCTCACTTGTCTATAAATTGGAGCTCAAGAGCTGGACTTTATTCACATTGGCATTCATGGTATGGTATATGGCTGGCCTTCAATGTTGTTTGTAGATGTTTGGGGGTTTCCAGCATCAACCACACTCCCTAGGTCATGCCTTTTAGGTAGCAGGCACTTGTTGAATGTTCATGGATTCATTAAAGTTCCCACACAATGGCAAGTCACATGTTCAAATGTTTATGTTTTAAAATAACAAAACACACAGGGTAGGAAGTCCAAGATCTGGATCACGACTCTTGTAAGACCTCCCAAAAGAAAGAATTAAGAGGAAATAAAATGCTTGAGAATGATGAACAGATTTACTTCTGAAATACTAAGGAACAAGATAATGCTAAGCATTTCAGGATACCTCCATCTACATTACCTTCCCAAGTTCAAGTTTCTATCCTTTCTGAAAGTCACTGAGACATCCCAGGATTTTGAAATCAAGCCTGAGGAACTGGGTCAGATGCCACACCTATATCTGAACACCAGTAAACAGTTTCCATTCCTGTGAGTGTTAATATGTGTAATTTATGTGCCCCCTCAGGCATTATGTAAGGATTGTGTATATATTTAGATGATCTAAGTTACAGAAAAATGGAGTTACCTGATTATATTAAGAAGTAGTATTCATAACCAGAGACTAATTAGATTTTAAGATTAGTTTGTGTTGGTGTTTATTCTTCTTTTTCTGTTAAAACATTCTTCAAAGCTATGATCAGACACCAATCCAACCTGAAAGACAGCTTGTTACTTTTCTAGCCCAGCATAAGTGCCAATTATATGCCAGACACTTTGCTGGTTTTTACATTCCTTTACTCACAACTAGAGCTGACGTTTCCTAGTTAGTACGTAAATGATTTATTCTTGTCTGTGTTTGAAAAATTTGGTTCCATGACTGCCAAATATGTTTTGAAGTAGCATTGTTAGACTGCACCTCTTTCCGGAGGATCAGTGAGATGCAGGGTAGGTGAGTTTTGTTCTCTATATTAGGATGGGCATAAATGTTCTCTGACCAAATTGTGTACCCTAGTGCATTACAGAATTAAAGGAGGGCAAACCATGTTTGATGGCTGAACATTTGCTTCAGACCAGGGATGTTATTTTGCAAAACAAAGGTATATGGCACTTTTTCAAAAATGTCTTCTGAGCGTATAGAGTAGCAAAGAGCCTGAACAGACGGGATCATACTGGGGAATCCCTGGACTCCTTGCGGCTTTACTTATCTGCTGTACCTGCACTGGCAAAGGACTGGGATCAAACATGAGTGGCTTTCCTAAAGATAGCCAACATTTATTGAGGACGTGCTGTGTCCATGCACCGACCAGTGCTAAATGCTTGGCATGGATTACCTCCTTCACGCCCCAACAATGGTCTCATGGGCAAGGTCTAGCAGCAGTCTTGTTTTACTGATAAGGAAGCTGAGCCTTAGAAATGTTAAGAAACTTGCCAAATTTCAAGAGACACATAAGCATCCTCATTCACACTGCAATAAAGCTCCTAAAGAAGGGATTTGTATAACATGTGTATAACATTTCACTGGCATCATTTAATTTTACTCTCACCTTATCCTGTGGGATTGGTGGCATTATCCTTGTTTTGCAGATGAGAACACAGAAGCTGAGAGAAGTTCTGTGGCTCATTTTGCTATCCTTAGACAGTGAGGAGCCTGATAATAAGTAAACTGGAGAATTCTCTATGGTAGGTGGCTGAGCTTCTTGTCCAGGACAGGTTGCCCAAGCAAGATGGAGAACAAAACTCTCTGAGCCTGGAGTTCCTGGCTCTACCACCTTCCACATAATTTGGGGGCTCTGTTTCCTCAAGGGTAATGTATGTCTGGTTCTTGGGGCTCTTTTGAGGATAAAGCGAATTTTGTGAGAGTTGTGTATTGCCATTCAAATGTAAGTTATGAATAATATTATTAAACAGATCTTCTTCAGCTTGTTCTGAAAGCATTCCTACTTGGAGTATAAACTTAAAATGTACTTTTCTTTCTCCTGCATTTTGTAAGATTATAGAACAGGGCAGCACAGTTAAAATGAATTTAAAGGATTTTTCTTCTATTTCTCTAATATCTTACATTTTATTGAGGTATAATTGACATACAACACTATATTAGTATTAAGGATACAGCATAATGCTTCTGTATTTGTATATATTCTGAAATGATCACCACAATAAGTCTAGTTACCATCCATCACCATACATAGTTAATTTTTTTTCTTGTGATGAGAATTTTTAAGCTCTACTCTCCGAGCAACTTACAAATATACAATACAGTGTTCTTGACTATAATGGACATAGAGTACAGTTATATCCCTGTGACTTATTTATTTTATAACTGGAAATTTGTGCTTTTTGACCCCCTTCACCCACTTTATTCACCACCCACCTTCCACCCCACTTCTGGCAACTACCAATCTGTTTTCTATGTCTATGAGCTTGGTGGTGGTGGTGGTGGGGTTGTTTATTTTTTAGATTTCACATGTAAATGAGGTCATGTGACTTTGTCTTTCTCTGTCTGACTTATTTCACTTGGTATAATGCCCTCAATTTCCATCGGTGTTGTCACAAAAAGCACAGCTACATTCTTTTATATGGCCAAATAATACCACATTTTCTTTTTTTTTTTTTAAGATTTTATTTATTATTTTTAGAGAGAGGGGTAGGGAGAGAGGCAGTGAGGGAGAGAGACATTAATGTATGGTTGCTTTTCACCTGCCTCCAGCTACAGACCTGGTTGGAGACCTGGCTTGCAACCTAGTTATGTGTCCTGGCTGGGAATCGAACCAGTGACCTTTGGGTTCGTAGGTTGGTGCCTTATGCACTGTGCCACCAGCCAGGGCTCACATTTTCTTTATTCATTCATCTGTCAATGGACACTTACATTGTTTCCGTATCTTGGCTATTGTAAATGATGTTCCAATGAACATGAGGGTATATGTACTGTTTCTAGTTAGTGTTTCTGTTTTCTTCAGATAAATACCTAGAAATAAAATTGCTAGATAATATGGTAGTTCCATTTTCAATTTTTTGAGGAACATCCATACTGTTCAATAGTGGTTACACCAATTTACATTCCCACCATCAGGGCACAAGGGTTCCCTTTTTCCCATAATCTCACCAACAATTGTCAGTTTGGTCTTATTGATAATAGCCATTCTAACAGATATGAGGTGATATCTCATTATGACTTGGATTTTCATTTTCCTGATGATTAGTGATATTGAGCATCTTTTCATGAACCCACAGGCCATCTGTATGTCTTATTTGGAAAAATATATATTCAGGTCTTTTGCCCAATTTTTATTGGATTATTTGTGTGTGTTTTTAGTTGTAAGATTTCTTTATGTATTTCCAACATTAACCCCTTATCAGATATATTATTTGCAAATATTTTCTTCCATTCAGTAAGTTGCCTTTGTATTTTGTCCATAGTTTCATTTCTCCAATTTCTATTTCCATAATATTGGTACCTACTTATGGAAGAATAAAGATTATATAGTAATTGGAAACAGAAGAGAAAGGAAATCAAGAAAAAGTGGCCAGAATTCTCTTTAAAAAAAATATTCCAAATATTCAAAATGTTTCAATCTACCAGCTGGGAAGGAAAAAAGATTTCCAGGTTAAAGAACAAAACATGGTTATAATATATGTCAATAGGGAAAGTATCTTTCAGGCACACTTTTTAAAGTAATCATGCTAAAATAAGCTCAGGGGTTTATTTGCTTTAAACTATACTGATAAAAATAACTTTTTGGTGACACATTTATTATATTTTTTCTGAAGACATTCAGAGAATGTTGGCTGATACAGGTCGAGTCTGTGAGAGCCTGGCTGGTGTCACGTGGTGGGCTCCGCTGCCCACCTGGGACAGCATCTGCTTCTTTCCTTACGTTTCCCCACACTGGATTCCTTAGTAAAGACTTCTAGCTTGGGGTATAAAAAGGTTTTAGCCCTCATTTACTGCCTTTTTGAAGTAGTAATGCCACATCCAGCTTAGCTCAAGGTGTGAGAAAGCTTAGTAAAACTTAGTATGTTGGGTCTTGATGACCAGCCAGTTCGCATGCTACTGAGTAATAAGCAGGGTTCCTCCTCTCTAGGGCTTCATAGGGAATCCTTAGCCTTACCCTCAAAAAAGTATTGAAGAAGCTTCAGGGAATGGAGTGACACAGAATACACAACTAAAGACACAGTGTGCTGTAAGCAGCAAGCATGTACTGGTCAAGGAATTAGATTACTCAAGGTGGTGACTCATTCAGCAACTATGAAGTGTTTGCGGTTGAAGAGAAAAAACCTTTGCCAGAGAATGACTAAAATCTATTGGCAGCATCTTTAAAGGAATCATGACTGGTCTAAACCAGTGAATACGCAAGTGTGCTTTTTTTCCCCCCTTCATCTTTTACTGATTCAAGACCAAGAGTAAGAAAAAACCACCCCTGTTGACGTCTACTGTGACAGCATGGTCTCTGGGGCATTCCTGACAGCCACTCTCAATGGGGCCGAGTCCAGACACATATCACCGGGTTTGGGTGTGGTTGTGTGTGTGTGTGTGTGTGTGTGTGTGTTTAGCAGAATGTACAAATCAGACTTACTCAAATTGTTAGAGGCATTTGTTCTTGATAATTTAAAGAAAACCCTAGAGCAGAAAATTTCCAAATTTGATTTTTCTTTTAGTTTTCTAAGGCTGATACAACAAAGCTCTACAAACAGGGTAGCTTAAACAACAGACAATTCATTTTCTCACTGTTCTGTGGGCTAGGAGTTCAGGATCAAGGCGTTGGCAGGGTTGGTTTCCTCTGAGGGTTGTGAGGAAGAATCTGTTTCATTCCTCTGAGATTCTGGTGGTTTACTGGTAGCAGTGGCACCCTGATTCTGCCTTCATTTTCATGACATTCTCCCTGTGTGTATCTGTCTCCAAGTTTTCCCAGTTTTATAAGGGCACCAGTCCTAATGGATTAGGGGCCCACCATGCTCCAGTATGACCTTATCTCAACTACTTACATCTGTAATGACCCTATTGCCAAATAAGGTCACATTCTGAGGGGGAGGAGTGTAGGACTTCACCATAGAAATTCAGGGGATGAAGACACACTTCAACTTAGAGCAATTGTCCATCTATCAACCTTAGATAACATATTATAAAAGCAACAGATACCTTTAAAATTCTTTGGTAATTAACATTAGTCTCTTTATTAATTCCAGAAAAAGAAAGTTTGGAAATTTAAAAGTTAGAATATAGTTTATATATTTTATAAGGAGTAATTATGTAAAAGTGGAAGAGACTCTCTAACCCAAAAAAAGAGGAATTCCACTAAACAAGTATTTTTTGAATTATCTGGGTACAATGTTATGTATATACATTTGTATTTATGAATACAAACACCACACAGACATCTCCTTTAAACAACAGTCCAAAACATGAAATTTCAGTTTCACAGATTTGTATAATAGTGACAACTTTGGTCTCTAAAATTTTAAGACTAGCTTTGAGGTTGCCTGAGCTTATTTATTTGTCAACAATCCTTGAAAAGGGAGTGTGCACCTGTGTGCTCACATTTATGTACACCACATCCAAAAGTGCAGTGTGTATATTTATGTCCATGCTGTTTCTTACACTTAGAAGTTCATGTGTAAATCAGGGTGAACATAGGTAGTGAAGGGGAAAAGTGAAACTTGATCACCACAGTCAAAACGCAAGCTTTTACTCTTGCGAAGCACAAATGCAAGAGTAAATGGAGTCCTGGCCAAGTTCTAAGTCCCAGGAACGTGATAGACTCCCTGAGTGAGGACCTTTATCTCTGACTCCGAGCACAAAAGAAGAGCGTATTGGCCTTGAAAGTACCTGACTGGCTGATGTAGCAGCCCATGCCATCAGTAGGGACTCATTTTTGTCTATCCATGAGCTCTGTATGTCCATCTGTGACATACAGATGTCTGCTGGGTGGATTAGAGGCTTAGTCAGGGAGAGCTGACATACTTAATACATCCAGTGGATGAAATCCCTGAGAAGGTGAGTGAGGCCCTGACCTTGCTCTGTGGGAGCTTCTTGTATGGCCCCAAACAGGCTACCATAGCTAAATACCACTATTGTGTCTCCATTCCTTACATGGAGCTAAATTATGAGCCAATTCATTCATTAGGGTTCTGGCTACCCTCTTTTTGTCAGATATAATAGCTTGTTACTTTAAAGTCTTTTTTTTAGCTCATTAGAGTACTAACTATAGCAAATTCATACAAGCATGGCTAGATATATATTTTTTCCAAGCAGGCTAGAGACTTAGAATCATACAATTTTATAGCAAAAGGTGACGTTGGAAATCATCTAGTTCAATCCCTCATTTTACAGATACTGAAATTGAGTCCTACAGAGGTTAAGTCAATTGCTGAAGGTCAGCAACCAGGGTTCAAGCCCATTTCCTGACCCTCCTTTCTCTACTGAAACGACCGTGTATGATAATCCTAGAGCTGGGTTGTCAACTAACAAAGAACTGTCCAAAACAGGCCCTCAAATAGAAGTTTGTCCAGTGAATTAGCTATTTCTTTTTTTTCTCTGTAGGCATTGGTCTCTGATAGATATATTCAAAGCGTATTCTAATGACCTATTTTTAATTTGCTGGCAAATGCTAGTTATTTGCGGAGAGGAAGAAAAGGTAGATCTTCTGAGGTACCCTTGCTTTTCTCCACGTAGTGGCCCTCATGGGATATTATCAAACACTTCTGTGGTATGAACAGTTGCTTGTATCAACAAACCATATAGTCCATCCTCTCTCATTAAGAGTGAATTTACAAATAGAAGAAATATGGAACTTATTTTAGATTTCTACCACCCACCCAAAAGTAGTTTCATGTTCTGTATGTAAATAGTCCTTTTTGATGAATCCTCAGATCTTAAGGCTTCTGCCCCAAATAATTCATGTCATTTAGGAAGAAACTGTATTTCCCACTGCAGACATTTAGTGCTGCTCCTGCCAGAAGCCGGTGAAGTGTTCTGTTGGCAAGCATTGTAAGGTGGGGTCTAAAAGAAATTAATTTGAGTGTATTTGGCTGATTTTAATAGCTTGACCTCTGAGTGTGTGAGCAGCAAGGCCGGGAGGCAACGGCAGGCCATGCACAACTGAATTAAAACGAAGCCCTGGCATTGCTCAGGGAAGCCTTCCCACACCTGCTTCTCATTTCCTCTAGTTATTTCTGGTAATGAAAATTGGAACCGTTGCTATATATTTTGGGGTCTAGAAGGTCTATACATTTTTTCTTTCATACAATATGCTTGTGATTAAGTGTATATCTCTATGTACAAAAATACAAGACCTAAGTGTTCCTGGAAGAATAAAGAAAAGTGTATTCCCTTAAAAATAGATGTTTTCTCCCCCAGTTCTAGCTGGAAGGCTCTGCTGTGCTGCAGCCTTCCTACCCCTCTGCTGACATTTTCATCTACGATTCTCTTTACCATTCTGCACACTGGCTTTGCCCTTCATTAGGGACTTGGATGGTAAAGTGGAATAATAATAGTGGCTTGTTTTAAAGAGGCTGAAGGGTTTCTCAGGAAAGTTGAAAGCATTTGGATGAGATAGCAACCCTTCCCAAATTCATTTTTCACTTTGGCTTTTATTCTCTCATCATCTCCCCAGCAGTCCTAATGCCTGTATAAAAAAAAAAAAAGAAAAGAAAAAGAAGGGGGTGGATATGTGGCTCAAAAATGCCAGTTGGAGCCTTCCCTCGGGAGCTCTTAGCATAATTTGTGATGAGCTTAGGGCTGGAATTTGGCCCAGTCCTGAATCAATCCTTAGGTGGTCCTGGATCTTTTTTTTTTTTTTTTCCCATGTTGCTAGGGACAGCCTGCCCATCTTCTTATCATTGTCTGCCTTCAATTGACATTCTGAAGTGCAGCTGTATTGATGATGACTTTCCCCTCCCCTCTCTGGTAGCTACTTGGAATCTCATTGCTGAGGAGTAATAACATGATATATATTCATATGCACATATGCACGAGCTACTGTGTTCAGCATTTGCATTTGCTTACATGTCTGTTGCACAAGGGTATGCCATACGGGAGAGGCAGCCTCCTCCCCCTCCCTGCCTTGTGATGTCTATACGTTTATGAGGAAGAGAGAGAGAGGCCCTTGGATATATGAAGCTGCCTGCAATTTCCTAATGGAATGTGGCAGGGGAGCTTTGCAATAGACCGAGTTCCAGTAAAAAAATGTATTCATGGAAGTGCTTCCCCTTCGTGCCTGTCACATATTTGCCCTTCAGAGCATTGAAAAGATTAATCATGGAATGAATCACATTCTCCTTCTGGTCAGCAAAGAATAATACACTGTTGAAGAAGGGGATAATCTTATAATTTTGTTCCTTTTTAAACTGTGCATATCATGAGGGAAGAGTACAGGTGAACAAGATCCTGAAGAAGAAAAAGATCTTGTTATCAATGATCAGGTCTTCTGTAGCTGCCTGGGCTTCAACTAGAAATGTTTTTCTTCAGGGAGAAAAATCAAACTTGCCAATAGGCTGAGAGGTGGATGGGCCTGAAAAATAGTAGGCTTTTCCCTCTGGAAACTGGTACTGTGTTGGTAGGGCATTTGAGATGAGGAGTCCTTACTATTCACAAAGGGCTTCTCCGACTCCATTCATACCATGATCTTTTGTTGCCCCAGCCTGTTCCTGAATGGACCATTAAAATCATAGATCTTAAAGAAAATCTTTGCAATGGTCCCCTCTGGTACCATGGCCGTAGTCTATAGACTTAGTCTGCCCTCTATCATGGCCTCAGTATGGCAAGGGCTATGGAAATGAATGGATTTCTGGAAAGGAGATTTATAATGGTTTAAGAGGCCAACATACGGAATCCACAACCTCTGGAAACATCTCATTTTCTGCACACAGACTTTTTAACTGAAACTTTATCTACTTGAGGGTCCAAGTGAATGAGAAAGAAGCTGCTTACTTGGGGACGTTTTCCCCAATTCACCTCGGATATAATAGATCACGTATATCTCGTTCTGCAGACACACCATGGAATGGAGCACTGCAATGTATCCACACAGCCTTGGGCAGAAAAGGGGCAGGAAAAAATATTCCTGAGTAGCAAACTGATTTTCACATTTTTCAAAAGGACAATTTTTGATATTTATTTTCTTCCTTCAAGTATAATCTTTCATTGTGTCTGAGCAATTGCTGATAGATATAAAGATATTAAATGAGGACTATTCAGAGTGGGGCAAAACTAGGTTTACAATTGTTCAGATGGAAAGTAATTCAATAATGAGTAAATACTAATATAAGAATAAACTCTGCATTTCACATACTCACAACTGTAAATCTACTTTTGCCTCATCATGTATTTGTTTAGAGTTTACCTAAAGGGTAGAGTTGAAGTGGAAATTCTTTTGCTATGGGCACTTTCAAAGGATTTTAATACTCCACATGCTCACCATCCTTCTTCTCATGTGGACATTTTGCCCTGGGCAACATGTAGGAAATGTAATGGTTTAACATCTGTTGTGGCAACATTCCAGGTATCTTAGGGAAGAATTCTGAGGGCTCCAGCAATGGTGATCAAGCCTAGCAGATGGCAGGATGGCTGTGAGAACAGGCTGGTGATTCTAGAGTTGGTTCATATAAAACAGGCTAAGAAGGAACAGAGAGAGATGTAGCCACCTTCCAGCATTAAGAAGTGTCTCCATACACTAAGCTTTGAAAGGCTCCTTCAGTATGATAACGTCCACATGTTTGTGTCTTCTGAAGGGACAATGTCTTCCTTAGGGGACCAGAAATGTCAGCTTTGTAAGTGTGTGAAAATGAGAATCAAAGGACGAGAAAATTGTGGCTAAGATTTATTAATAGAGTTGTTCAAATTCTCTTCATGTTTATGAATTTTTCCTAGTTATTCAATCAGTTGCAATGGGGGGTGTGTGTTAAAATCTCCATCTATGATTGTAGAATTGTCTATTTCTTTTTTAGTCTATTTTACTTCATATATTTTAAGATATGTTATTAGGTGCATATACATTTATGATTATGCCTTTCTGTTGAATTATGAAAAGCTCCTCTTTTCCTCTGGCAAACTCTTTATAATGAAGTCTGCTTTATCTGATATTATAGCTACTCCAGCCTTCTTATTCTCATTGTTTCCCATTCGATTCATTTCAACCAATCTAAACATTTATGCTTAAAGTATCTCTTACGGGCAATATATGGTGGGGTTTTATTCTTTATCCATTCCGACTATCTCTACATTTTAATTAAAAGTGTTTAATCCACTTGCATTTAAAGGCATCCTTGCTATGGATAGATCTAGGTATACCATTTTCCTATTCACTTTCTATTTGTACCAACTAACATTGATTATGTACCATTAAGAAAAGTTACCTAAAGCTTAGAAATGTGGGAAGATGGCTGTGGGCCCTCCAAAGGTCAATCTACAGAATTGTCTAACAAGCCCACCTAAGCTAAAGGTCAGGGGATGATAACTTGGTTTGACTTACTATTTACAATGAAGGAAACCAGGGCGCAGAGAGGTTAGTTAATTTGCCCAAGCTCACCCAGGCGTAAGTGTTGGAACTAGAATTTATAGCCCAAGCTCATACATTTGATCACTTTACCATACTGCCTCCCACTGGTTATTGCCTCATTACTGAGTTTATGGACAAGTACCAGAGGAAGTAGGGCGGGCTGTAGCTCCCTTTTGCTAGCTGTGGTACCTGCAGATGGCATTTTCCGTTGAAGGGAAGGCCAGCTGTGCGGCACCTCAAGACACACATGAACTAAGGCCTGGGGTCCCAAGGCAGTGAGGCTCAGCCTGAGTGCATAGGACATTTGCTCACCCTGTTGATCAGGGACTCCTCCTGTGTGCCACTGCCTACCACAGGACTTGATGCATAGAAAAGAAATGCTGTTTTCAGGAAATGTTACTGAGTATTCTGGTGACATGCATTTGTTCTGCTGTTTAATAGGAGAGCAGGCTGAGGTGAAAGGAAGAGTAGTATGACCAGCCAGGAAAACACACTGATGTAGCAAATGTTAGTAATGTTTTAGCACTTCCTCATGAAGCCAGCATGACCTCCTGCCACCCAGACAGGCTCTTTCTTTAGATTTTTCTTGCTCATTTGCCACAGCTGTTTGTTATTTTCTTAAATGTTAAGCTTTTTATAGCTCTTCAGTTACTTATAAAAAGGATCAGTTATTCAGGCCATACCAGTACTGGCTCAAGGCTCATCTAATGAGCAGTGAGAACACTGAAGGCATATTTTTGTTGCTTCTATTTTCTCACTGCTCCCCCAGCCCCCGCTCTCATAAGTCTCCCCTTTGGACTCAAATGACTCCAGATATTTGGAATTCACTGAAAAGGCAAACTACCAGTTGGTCTTTGCTGCTTAAGAATGATTCATTGCTGACTCACCTCCCTTCCTGTGTTCATGTTGTTGGCTTTCTACCTTTGCATGAAGAGGAGAGGAATGAGGGGGTGATGGGAAGGTGGGGCCTCATCCCATAAGTCATTGCTCTTCCTAGAGGCTTAGAAGGGACTCAAACCTGTATAGATGCACCCGTAATCTCTTCATCATTGTCATGAAGAGGGGAAAAAGCCCAGGACTGGGAGTGTCTTCACGGAGAAAGCAGGTACTGTCTCTCCAATCTGGAGTCCTGCGGAAAGCAGTTAAGATCAGTTACCCAGGGGATCCTGATAGAATCAGAAGGAAGATGCCAGAGAGTGCCTCAAGAACACAAACAACATTTATGGATTTGAAGAAACTGGACAGTCTTTCCTGGGCTTGGAAGCCTTTATGATGGTATCAGGGAAATTGTTATGATCTGAGTGCAGGAAGATGTCACTGAACACAACATGGAAGAATCCTCTCAGGAGAGCTAAGGTTGAGAAAAGCTACATGTATGTTCTGGCATGAAGGGTTCCCATCTATGAGCCAGAGGTTGCGGGTACTTGGAGGGACTGCAAGAATTGCCAGCAAGCATTGTTAGTTGATTTAATGAATATCTGTCTTACATATATGTGTACTATTGTTCACAAGTATGTGGGTACTGAAATGATTACTAAAATATTAATTTAAATACAATATCAAATTTTTTGCACTTAAAAACTTTATTCACTTATTTATTTTTACTATAGCTACAGATTAGAAGGTGTTGTTCTTGCAAGTGAGTGGCTTCATATCCAAAATGACTTACAAGGAAACTCCTTAGGAACCCTGGCCAATGATTTGGGCTGAAGAGGATCAAATTAAGGTTTGTTTTCAGGAAACCATATCCTCAGCCCTTCTAGCTTGGTGCTGGATGAGTTAAAAGTCTTCCTTTTAGAAAGAAGGACAGTTCACTTAGCATATTACCTGGGATGATTTTGCACAACTGGGTCTTCATTAAACATGTTTTGAGGTGGAAAATAGACTGACTTCATTCCAAACAGTGGTGACCTGGCTTGGTCCCAAGTGTCAATCTTGTAACAGCTCTATTTATAGAGCAAATTGAATAATTTTTTTTAGCTCAGAGAATTTTATGTGTGCTTATTGCAACCTCATGTTTGTAAGGGTTTATATAATAATGATTACTAATATTTATTGATCATTTAATACATGACAGAACTACCATTCTAAACACTTTACATGCATTATCTGAACAAACCTCTGTAGTAACACTTATTATTTCCATTGTAATCATAAAGATATTATACTCAGAGAGTACAGTAACGTGGTTTATGGGCACATATGTGGCACAGCCAGGATTTGAATCCAGACTGTCTGACTTTTGAGCCAACATTCTAAACCACCATACTATATTTGTTTTATGTCAAAAGTCTGACCCAAAGCTGGGATATTTTAAAATAATAAATTGAAATTTTAAATGATTGTCTTTCCCTTCATTTAATTTAGGATTTAATTTTCTTTTCTCATTTGAAAATTATTCTATTGTGTTAAAATCTCTCTCTATTTATCTAGCTAGCTAGATTTTCCAATATGAAAACTTGTGGAAATGTAGACGTACCAGTTTTACTAACTCTGTTTAATAAAACCTCTCCTTCCTTCCTTGAGGACTTTGTCTCAGGGGTTCTGTGGCATAAATGTGGGAGTTTATATTTCCTTTCATTGGCCTTGGTTCACCAATCTTTAATGTGGGGCCACCGTTACTCTAAAAGCATTGTAAAAAATTGTGAACTGAGGAAGGTTACAAATGGCCAATAGACTCAAAAAGATACTGAACATCGTTAGTTATTAGGGAAATGCAAGTTAAAATATTGAGATACCATTTCACACATACTGGGATGGCAAAAATGAAAAAAGCTGACAATACCAAGTGTTGGGAAAATGTAAAACAACTGGAACTCTCAAACTACTGGTGAAAATGCAAAATGGCACAGCTACTTTCAGAAAAACAGTTTGGCAATGTCTCATAGAGTTAAATATACACTTACTGTATTATTCATCAATCCAGTTCTAGGTATTTACCCATGAGAAATGAAAACTATAACCCACATAAAGACCTGTACATTGTGTTCATAGAAGTTTTGTTCATAATAGTCTCAAACTAGAAACAACCCAACTAGTCAACTGTGAAATGGATAAACTAATTGTGATATATTTATACAAAAGAATATTACTTAGCAATAAAAATGAATAAAATACTAATAAGATACAACAATATGGACAAATCTTAAAAGCAACATACTACACTGGCCAGGTGGCTCAGTTGGTTAGAACATTGTTCTGTGCACTAAAAAGGCCCCTGGTTGGGGCCCTTATGGGAGGCAACTGATCAATGTTTCTCTCTCTCTCTCTCTCTCTCTCTCTCTCTCAAACAAATAGAACTTATGCTCAGATGAGGATTTTAAAAAATCTTTTAAAAAGCAATATAGTAAGCCTTGGCTGGTGGTACAGTGGATAAGGCACCAGCCTGCGAACCCAAAGGTCGCTGGTCTGATTCCCCAGTCAGGGCACATAACCAGGTTGCAAGGCAGGTCTCCAGCCAGGTCTGTAGCTGGAGGCAGGTGAAAGGCAACCACACGTTGATGTCTCTCTCCCTCTCTGCCTCTCTCCCTTTCCCTCTCTCTAAAAATAATAAGTAAAATCCTTAAAAAGAAAAAAAAAGGCAAGATACTAAGTGAAAGAAACTGGACAAAAAGACTATACTCTTTGATTTTATTTATATAAAAATCTTGAAAAGGTAAAACAATAGCGAGCTTGGGAATGAGGTGGATAGTGACCATAAAAGAGAATGAGGGAACTTGAGAAATGATACATATGTTCTATATCTTGATTGTAGTGGCGACAATCATTTTTGTTAAAACTCATCAAGCTACACACTTCAAATCACACCTCAATAAAGCTGATTAGAAAAAAAAAATGTGTATAGAGTTACACAGGATACAATTACAGTTTTAAAACTCCAAGGTTAACTTCTATTGATTTCAAGCTCATCCATTTCATCCAATGTGTAATTAGAAAGTTTATGGTCCAAAATGTCTTTTAGGTGTCATCTTAAAATTGAAGTTATTTCTTTCATTGGAAGAACAAATAGTGTTTTGAATTTAATGTATAAGAAATATTCAGCAAAAAAAGGAAAGCTGGAATAAATTTGTTCATAATTGCAGTAACTCCACAGTGTTTGTTCAGTGATCGTACAGTCAGTCCTCTAAGGGTCAGTGCATATTTAGATTTGTTGATCCACTGTCACAATGGATCAACTGTCTTATGAAGACCTTATTTAGAATATTAGAATTTTTATGGTCCTACCTATATGACATATGAGCTCCCTAACACCATAATTCTCCATTTATATCAGAGGCTGAATTTGAAGGACTACTGGTAAAGTTTAAGGCTTAATTTAATTATAAAAAGTCAATTTATGTTGTAATTTTGTCTATGAAAAACAATAAAAAACTAGTGGTTTTTCTAATCACGATACCCCCTAGAGGCCTACTCAGCCTCTTCTTCAGTCAAAATATATTTATTAGGGCTTCATTTTGAGCAAAGCATTTTGCTAAGTACTATGAAAAAATGCAAAGTTGCTTAAGCAATGATGATCGTGGGCCTAGTTAGTTAAAATTCTACACTTGGAAATTGGCTAAAACCATATAAAATATTTAGTTTTGGCTATTTAATGTATAGGATGAAAAACATGTATTCTGAAGTCAGAATATTTAAAAGTGACTGCGGGACACTATAGAAGGATGACAGATAGCCCAGATAGGTCTCCCACCAACCTGCCTCGCTGCCTGACAATTCGAGGAGTTTGCATTACGCATTCTCTCTTTCCAACCCAATTCATAGGCAGATAGATACCCTTGGAGAAAGTGACATGTTAAACTGCAAATTTCTTTATACTAATTAGGATGGTCAGATATCTCTTTTTTGGTGAGAGAGGTAACACTTGTTACTCTTCTACTGATGGGTAGCCTTTATCAACTCTGCTTAATGCCATCCCCAGACTTTATTTGCTTTATCTGAGAATAGCTAAGGATGGATAGCTAAGGATTGGTGCATAAAGAATAGAGTTGCTATTCAAAGTGTGGTCCCAAACTGGTCACCAACATCAGCTGGGAACTTGCTGGAAATGTAAAATCTCAGCATCCACCCCGAGACTGACTGAACCAGAACCTGCATTTTAACAAGATCCCCAGGCATCTAAACCACCTCATAATGTTTCTTTGAACTCTGAAGCTTTTCTGCTTGTCTCTGCCTACCAGCAGCATGAATATTTAAGGGCTTACGTCCTTCTGCTGACATATTTTGGGATGCACTAAAGGTCAGGTATCTGATTGCTTCTACCATGAAAAGCCTTGAACCATTCAACAGGTTTCCTCTGAGATCTCCCCTAATGTTTACTTACCTCTTGTGTTTCAATGAGCATCTTTGTAAGTAAGAGGAAGAAATTACAGGTATCTGAAAAGCTTGTGCACACAGCTAAAAGGGGCTCAGCTTATGAGAACATGCTCTGTGGCACTCTTTACTTATTAAATGTTAAATGCCCTTCCTCTTGGCTTCGAAGTGGCTTTTGCATGGCTCTGGTACAAAAACATTTTGTAATCCTTTCAAAGCACCTGTTGTTTTGTTCCTACCTGGTTCCTATATGGATGACTGTATTTAGTCACTTGGGTGTGTGTGAATTATTTTATTGGCTGAATATATTTCTTCCAAGTTCTAGATGATGTCTGAGCATAGACTTTTCTCCTTAATGTAGATAATGCACCTGAGGCCACCCAACAAACGTCCTGAAATAGTGCCCATTCTCCCCATATCCTTTCAGAAGCTGCTTGTCCACAGCGTGGCCTGCACCCTCTGTTGTAAGGAGACACTCAGAAATCAGAGTAGTCAGGAGACAAGGCAAGGCCCTGGAGAAGTTGTCTGACCTCGGTGAGCCTTAGTTCTCTGACCTGTGAAATGAAAGGATCAGACCAGAGATTGTTGAGGTCTCATCCAACTCTTAATCAAGAAAAAGGAGAGTGGGAGTTAATTTGTGCAACCATGACACCGCTTTCATATTCATTCTCCTATTGAATCACCACAACTTCACAATGGAGCTTCTATTTTACAGATGAAGAAATTGAGAACCAGAAAGGGTAAGTGACTTCCTCTGTGTTAGCCAGTGCAGCAGGCAGGGCCTGCCCTCATGTGCTCAGGACACAAACCCAAGAATTGTGACTTCACCCCTGGTCCTTTCCACTAAACCTTAGCTATCACCATGTAATAACCATTTGTTCTGTTTAATAATGTTTTTTTAAGGCTGTGCAAATGTCAACAAGTCCAAATCTATCAGGTGCTGTACATAAGGTGAAAGAAACAAGGCTAAACACAGTTTCATGCAGGTATGCTGCAGCAGAAAACGTGTAGCAAGTTTGGATTATATATTCTGAAGAGGACAAAGTACTTTTCTAAACATCACCTATTAGTCTCAAAACTCTCCTCATAAAGTAGACAGAGGTAAGTGCAGTTAATGCATTTCAAAGAGAGAAAAACGGAGGCAAAACAATGAAATGAGCTGCCCAAGAAGATTTCACAGTCAGAAGTGGACAGTTGCAGTTGTCCAACATTTTTGTTGTCTTTTTTTCTCTTCTAGCTGCTTGTCCTGCCCACAGCCTTCATACTCCCTGTCCTCAGGCCCAAGTGGAGCTGTCCCTAGCTGCAAGCCCCAAAGGCGAGGGGTGCAGGTGGGGAGACGTAAGGAAACCACCAGGGAGGTGCAGAATGGAATGACTCCACACATATGCTTAGATGTTGCTAACCCAGGAAAGGATCTTTACATTTCATCTAGGACATTATTGGGTCTAAACATTTTACTAGCTTCAGCTAAACCTTCTCAAATTTTTAGCTCTGCTAAAAACAGGTACTTATTTATCTGGAGTTTAATACAAATATAGCTTTGTTCTGCATGGACAAAATGCAAAAAAGTCAAGAACAGTTAGCTAGAGTCAGAGTAAGTGAGAAAAACAGCTGCTTCCTTTTTTATTTTTATTTTTAATAGTCACAACACCCAAGTAGCAAAGAACATAATTTAGTGTTGTGGTTAAGAGTGTGGGCATCAAACTGTATTTGCATCTTAGCTCCTGCCACATAATAACCTTTTGACCCTACGGAAGTTATTTCTCAGGTCAGTTTCCTCATCTGTAAGATGTGGATAATTATAGAAACTGCCACCATCATTATGGTTGTTGTGAGAATTAAATGAATACCTTTGAAATGCTTATAGCAGAGCCTGGGTAATAGTAAGAACTCAACAAATGTCAACCATTATTATTATTATTATTGGGGAAGGAAGAGTTAAACTTTTATTTTATTTAATTTAAACCTAGTTCTATGAAATTGAATTTTAACACGCCAAGTAAGAAACATGTATCACCAACTAGGAAATTCTATATGGTTCTCCAAATCAACAGGTGAATTGTACATGGGCTGGGAAGTAGCCAGTCTATTTAAGATGACCAAACATAGAAGATAATGCAAAGAAAAGAATAATGTGAATAACGTAACATAGGATAGGATTAGTAACCCACATTACTATCTACTGTTTGAAGTGATATGTAGCAACAAATGATCAAGGGCCTTCTTGAAATCCAGAAGAAGAGAAATTAGTTTTAACACACTGGAGAAAAACACTGCATTTAGGAGCAATGGGTTGTATAGTTATGGGAAAAACAATTCCCCCATAGCAAATAAGTGTCTACCCTGGTTTATGCATCAATCTCTAATGTGCACGGTTAGTGTGAGTCAGTTTTCCTCATCCTAATTAATGAATGCTTCATGAACTAATGAAGTTAGGGCCTGGTGCCAGCAATTCTTCCCCTGGATTTTGGGAATTCTGAGAGCACTACAGCCTGTAGAGTTTGGTCACTAAACCTGTTTTACCTCTTTCTGGTATATTTTTCATAAGGTTTCAGAGTTGAAAGGATTGTGGCTCCTATTTTAGTTCTACCTAAGTCATTATTAGATCTATTACTTTTTCTGCGTATCAGAAGAGGCAAGAATGTTATAGATGCCTTTGTGGGGAAAATGAGGTTACAATAGACTACATTTATAAAGATAAATGTTAGTCCTGGCTGGTGTGGCTTAGTGGATTGAGTGCTGGCCTGTGAACTGAAAGATTGCTGGTTCAATTCCCAGTCAGGGCACATGCCTGGGTTGCAGGCCAGGTGCCCAGTTGGGGGAGTGAGAGAGGCAATCCATGGATGTTTCTCTCTTCCTCTCTCCCTCCATTCCCTGCTTTCAAAATACATAAATAAAGTCTTTTTTAAAAAAATCAATAAAGATAACTGATATTGTTACATGGAAAAGTTCTTCAGACATGGTAAAAAGTGAAAATTTGGAATTGACTGGGAAGTGATAAAAACAAGCAACCTTCTCAGAAAGACCCAAGTGATTCTTGAATACACATTTCAGTAATGCAACTGCCTCTATAACATATGTGGAATTCCTTCATGGATACTATCAAAGCAGTTCTTGACCACAGAAGAAAATTAGTTGCATTGTTTCCCCACCATCTATTGTTTGTTATACATATAAAAAGATATATATATATATATATATATATATATATATATATATATATATATATTATAGCTCATCTGTTCAACATGCATGGCTCTGATTTTTGACAGTTCCAAAAAATTAAATCTACTCTCAAGCAGTTAAAAATGTGCCACCACTGAAGTGTTAAAAGAATGTGGCTCAGGAGGTGATCCAAAGCTGAGCAATGACAGTGGCTCTAGGATAAAGGAAGAGCCTCTTAGCTCACTGGCCTGATGGAGTAACACTAACTTGGTGGGGTAGGTTCCAGACTGTTTACAATAGAGTAGAGCATGCTGCTAAGTGTACACCTTCTCCGGTCAGTCCCTGGCTTCTAATCCTGACTTCCGTTTTCTGATTGCGTGACCTTGGGCTAGTTACTTAGCCTCTTTGTATCTTACTTTCCTCACCTGAAAATGAGTCTAAATCTCATTGAGCTGTTATGAGGAGTAAAGTAGTTAATACATTTACAGTGCCCAGCACATCCTTACCTAGCACATCTACTTCAGGTTGATTATTGTTACATAATCAACCATCTTTGGTCCCACCTTCTGAGAGCCCATTGCTGCCTCTGGCCACCTGGGCACATGGGGAAAGCAAGTACCTCTCTCTCAGGGACTCCTCCTGGCTTTCCCCAGAAGCAGCCCTACTCAAGTACTCTCATGGCTGATTTTTTTGCTTTTTTCCTCTCTCTTCTTGTTTTTCCTCCCCCTCTTCTTTTCTCTTTTCTGTATTATCCCTCTGTCTGTCTCAACTATCTCTCTCGGGATGTAGGTAACAATTAATAAATAATTTTGGCATACTTTCTTTTTACTTTTATGGGTGCAGTGATTAATATATGTGTTTATTTGTCTAACTGGTTTTATAATTCAGGAGAATTATAAAGAATCAAGGATCATGTGTTCTATTTGTTTTAGTGCTACAGTGGAAGATAGCAGGGTACTTCATGCTGTGAATATTTGCATCTCAGAAGTATTAGTATTTGCAACTTGTAAAAGATGGTGTTTGAAAAAAAAACTATTTTGAATGAAACTCACCGTTTGAAAAGGTCTCTTTTTCTGAGGGAGAAAACAACTTTTGAAAATGAGCAGAGTTTAAAAATGTTATTCATGTTATACCTAAAGCAAAAGTAATTAAAAAATATATTAGTGACAAAAAGCCACATTTCTACATAACGGTTATAAAGGTTGTCATAAGGACCAGAATAGGTATAATTTCTTAGAGCTAAAATTAAAATCAGTCTGTTTTCCTTTGGCTAGATGTTGGTTTTGGAACAATATAACGCATTGCCTAAGAGTGTAAGGCCCCCACTGGGCTAATTTATAAGATTTGGAATGTTAAGGCCAATCAAGTGATCTAATTGTTGCAAGGTTTTATAATAATCTTCAAGATCAGGGCTTTGCTAGTCTGCACTTCCCCTTTCTCACCTCCACCCCCTGCTTCCTGCTCTCCCTCCAAGCAGTTTTGTTCTATTGTGTTGGCCACATTTAAGTTAGACAGGGAACAGTTGAAGGGAGAGCCTGGGTCCCATCCTCAGGTAAGATTATATGTGAAAATTCATAGGGGTTCTTCTGTAATTACCCTTTGTGCATTTGATAAAACCACTGCTGAGCTGGTAATGACTGACAGCCTTGACTGAAGGGGGTGGCATGGAAAGGTATGTTTATACGGTTGGGGGGAATCACTCTGGGAGCGAGCCCCCCGGGGAAATGGCGCCACTGCCCGTGTTCTGTCTGTGGAAACACCTTCATTAGGCTCTCAGACTCATGCACTGACATTTACCTGGATGACATATTAAAAATGTTTTTTAACCAATGTGTTGTGAAATTAACTTGGACACCAAGAATGCATACAGCTCTCCCAATCTGATTATTCAAAGCCGTGTAAATGCACAGAGGGCGGTGATAGATGAGGGGTGCCAAGCTCTGTATGACGAGCACTTATAGAGCCAGCATCTCTGTTCCACTAACTCGGCCCTCTTTGATAAGATAAAAAGAGAGGCAGAAACATGTGCAGTTTAGTTTTTTCCTCATTGCATACAAGATGCTAATTTCTAGTTATTGTAAAAATAAGTATTGGCTTTCTAGTAGGCAGGAAAATTTTTGCTTGGGTTAGAGAAAAGAACAGACAGAGAAAACCAGGCTTTATTTTTATTTCACCCTTTATGGAGGGGGGTTGCGAAACATTAACGTGTTAACATGCACAATCTCTATAGTTATTGTCCTGGTTTAGTAGCTGGCTATGGAGAGTACTTAAAACTTGTATGCCTGACAAGTAAATCTACTGGGAATTGGATTTCTTGGAGTGAAGGAACCTGCGATCAAGAAGGGAAAAAGGGATAAGGCAGAGAAATCACTTGGAGAGGAGGTGTAAGGAAGAGGCAAGACTGGTGACAGCCAGACCACGTGGACTATGACAGCCACAGGTTCCCTTTTAGGATGAGTATTACTGGACAATGGGCCGGATGGAGAGCTTACCATGCCTGCTGCACACGCCTGTTTGCTAGCCTCAGGACTTAACCAATGCTACCAGGAAAACACTGTCAGGTCCTTTGGTCTGGTGAGAATTGCCTGGACCTCAGCGTTTAGATTTTTGTTGTTGTTTCTGACCCCACCCCATTTTTAAGGGTGGGGGTGTTTTCCTTTCCATTCTTGTTCATTTTTCCTAATTGATCTTATCTCCCTGTGAGCCTCAGTTTTCTCATCTGGAAAATAATATAATAGTTTAGGAAAAACATAAATAAGCCGCTGCCAGGTATAGAAAAGGCATTCGCTAAACATCCATTTAAGGACATGCTGCCTTGGGGTCATTAGCAAAGGGAGGCAAAGCACATAATTGTTTTGCCAGGCTTGGTGCTCCTGGGAAGCCTTCAGGCGAGCCCCTAGGCAGCCATGGAAGGGGGTGCTGGAGACAGCACCAGGACCGGCTTTTTACTTCCTCCTCCCAGCACCATCCACGCACCCCTTCCCAACCACTATGCCACGGTATAATTTCATCCTGTTTTCAACACAAGACCTCCCATTTTGGGGAGAACAATTAAACCTGCCTCTGGGATCACAAACATGACACAGCCACCAGAAAGACCTGGTCCAGGTTCTTTTTAGACGTGGGTTTAGGCCCCTGCTCTGAACTGTCTTCCCCTCCTCGCCTCCTGGGGGATGGGCAGGAGTAGGATAGGAGTGGGCGTGTAGCTCTAACTGCAAATGGGGAAGGGGGTTTTCAAACCAAAGCCTCTGTTCCCCGGCTCCCATCCCCCAAGACGGTGGGGAAGTTAATAACACTCCCCACAGAAATCATAAGATGGAGCTGGGGAAATTTTGCTCCCTTTTCCTTCTGGTTAAAGGTCTGTTTGACTCGAAGATCTCCATCTTGGCAATTTCCTACGTGCTGTTTCCATTAAATGACAAGCCTGGGTGACTGCTTCAAATAACATAACTTTAGAAACTTCATTTTAAAAAGCATAAAACTGTGCCCGGACCGAAAGCTATTGAGGTGACCAAGGATTTGGAATAATGATCATTTTAGTTTACCACTTCAGCTTGGGTGAGAGCTTGCTTGCCCGCCTCTGGTGTTATTCTGAGGGTGTTATTCAGGTGGGTGTGGACTGCTCCGCGCAGGTGCTGAGTTCACGTGGGAAGCAAGAGACTGATGGGTGAACCATGTCCTGGGAAAGGAACTGTGCCTTGACTGACTTAATTATTTGCAAGATCGGTTCAGAAAAGTCATTTCCTTCAATCACTCAGATCAAAAAGTAATTATCGTTGGAACACCCCGCTCCCATTCATAAAAGCACCAACTTCACTTCCACGCACAGGCTTACCTTGGCTTCCTCCTTTCCCGGCATCCTTACCTTTCCTTCCAAGGGCCTCAACTGGCTGCTGCTGACAAAGAGGTGGGAAAAACAAACAAACAAACAAACAAAGCAGTCTGTTTCTAGGCCTGCAGCAACTTGAAGTTACTCCAGAAAAGTACTGGTTTTTATCCTCCATTGATCGATGAGTTATTTATTTTGTGACTGGCTTGATAATAGCTAGAGAGCCCGCAGGAAAAGAAAATTGACAACATAAGAGGAGACCTTCCCTGAAAGATCACCTCTATGTTTCACCTGCCATTTAAAAGCCACCATCTGTTCAGGAGCAATGATGCTCAGCAGAAATCTAAGATCTTGTCTCCAAAATAAGGTAGATTCTGACACACCCTCTTGCGTTGAGGTTGCCTTTGATCAATTAGTCAGAGCTGCTGGTGTTGGGAGATGTTACTGTCTTCGTATCCTAATGGAAAAAATAAGCAAATTTCTAAACTCTTCTGAGCCAAGGCTAACCTCAGGCCTCTGTTTCATCAAGTCACACTCTTACTGCATGGGGCACGAGGTGCAGTAAATTCAGGCTATTTAGCCAGTGTGTGTTAGTGTAGCCATAGCTGTTGTAAAATAGTATAACATTTTCCCACTGGCTGGTAAATAACTGTGCTCTCTGGGACCACCTGGACCATCCCCATGGGGTAGCAGCTGAAAAGTTAACACCTGGCACAGCTGGGGCCTTCAGGTAAAGGGGCTTGATTGTTTGACCCCCTTTCTCTCCCAATTTTAAACTAACTTGACTATCATCCCTGGCTTGCATTTTTCATGTTGATCACACGTCTACTTTCCTCACTATTTCAGGAAAACTCTTAAATTTTATGGTGACATCTGTAGTCTTTTGCTATTTGGGTAAAGAAGGAGCCACTAATTAGATATTACTCCTAGGAATTTGTCTCAGTCGTGCACTTAGCATCTTTCCTCTTATTCAACTGGGGTTTGATCCTTAGGGCTGCAGGCGTTGATCCAACCATTTAGACCAGTTAATTAAAGCTTCAAGGCCTCTATAAATACAATTCTTCCTCTGCAGCACGGGAACACTTGGTATGTATGCGGGGCAGGAGATGTAAAACTACAAAAGTAGGAGGTGTCCCTATTCCTTTATATTTTCAGAAGCCTTCCAAGTGGAGGCAAATTGTGAAGCATGAGGAAATGATCCAGAGTGGTCATGACCTTGGACTGCCACCCTAGCCAACCTCTGCCTGGTACCGCTTGGAGCTAGAGCTGGAGGTCTGGCTGAGTTTGTTCTGGGGTCTTTCTAGCTGAATTCTCCTCATGAAAATCATAGAGGCTGTGGGGTGTGTAGACTATGTTTTATTTCTTTAGTAGCATACTCTGTAGTGCTGCTGTTTGCTGTTTCGTTTGTGTAAGTTTTCATATTTGAATGACTATATAATATGTAAGACAAGCTATTCCAAGGGATGGGAACGTTTTCAAATATTAAAAGTTAAATGACTTGGAAGTTAAATAAGTAAATAATGACAATAAGGGAGTGATCATGGTATATGAATGGGGATACAAATGCTTCAAATTTCACATGAATTAGAGGGAATGTTAGAGTCAGAGCAAACCTTAGACCTAAACATGCTTTGTTCTCTGATGGTCTACCGACCAAACAGAAAGGGAAAAGCTATAGTAATTAATGCAGTGGTTTTCAACTTGAGTGACTTAGGGATCTTTTCAAAGAAATGTTTTTCTAAGGAAAATCCTTTGGAGTCCCAGTATTAACCTCAATTAATGTTACTTAACCCTGGCCACTATGGCTCACCTGGTTGGCACCTCGTTCCATGAACCAAAGGGTTTCAGGTTCAATTCCTAGTCAAGGCACATTCCCGGGTTGTGAGTTCCACCCCTGGTTGGTGCAGCCGGTTGATTTTTCTTTCTCACATCGATGTTTCTATTCATCTCTCTCCCTCCCTTCCCCTCTCTCTAAAAAAAAAAAATAAGCATGTCCTCAAATGAGGATTAAAAAAAAAGTGATGGTGTTGCTTTGCACATTCTCTGGAGGAGCCAAGGGTAGAAGATTTCTGTATCCCTTCGGCCATAAACGTTAAAAAAAATAAAATGTTACTTAAATAAGCTAAAGAAAAATGACACATAAACTCATGCTTAAAGCTCATACAATTCCAAAGAGAAATTTACAAATTAAGTATAAATAAAACTAAACATAAAGAAAATTAAATGTACAATGTTAATTTAATATTGACCGATGAGGTTTTGCGGAGACTAAAATGTGTCTTGCCATAGGAATATGGCGTTGCCCACAATGGTGCACATTCTTCTGAGTTCAGTATTTCTCAACCACTGTGAGCTTCTGCGAGCAACTCAATTCCCCCATTCCTTTCCTTCATTTGAACTCCCCCAAATCAATCATTGTATAGCAGATGGTGATAGCCTTTGACTTCCCTTAGTGTGAACACATCGTTTATGTTTCCAGGCTCCTCCTTTTCCTTCTCAGCTATAAAGGTCAAGTAATATTACTTGGTGATTATATGATAAAATATACAGGCAAACACAAACTTTGAAATCATATGGCATTTCTTGTTAATTATTAATGAGTAATATTTATAAAGTGCTTACTGTGTACATGACACTGTTCTAGGTGCTTTATGTATTTTAATCCATTTTAATGCAACTCTTATTACTACGCCATTGTATATATAGGTGAGGACACTGAGTACTGGGAATTTCCAAAGTCACATAGCTAGTAAAGGCCAAAGCTAGGCTATAGATACAGGCCTCTCTTCCAAAACCCAGCTCTTAACCACTGAACTGTATAACCCCTCATAGGTAACCATTATCCAGAATATGCTTACTTTAATTTTTCATGAAATATAATAAAAACACAAGTTTCTCCTTGAGAGCTCAAGGACCTCTGAAAAATCATCTGTGAGCCCCACTTTGGGAAACAGTCATTCAATTCTTTAGGCTTAAACTCTTTCTACTTCTGGACATAATTACAATGAAGTGTTCTTTACTTTTTTTTTTAAGTGTAAAAATATTCCCCGATTCTATCCATGATTACTTTAGTTCACCATCAGGTATTTGCAAGGCTGTAATACTGTATTGGTTAATTGCTGCAAAAACCCTGCTGGAATGGCGGTGATAAAGGAGATGTGCACATCCAAATGCACATATCTAGGTAGTCTGAAGAAGGATAAGAAATTATAGATAGCCATGGATTCAGTCTCATTGCCTTTGCTAGGAGTAGTGATGTGATGAGTGTTCTGGAGTTAGTGGCATTAAACTCTGAGAGATGTTACGAGAGCGGTGGTTGGTTGAAATCTCGAAAGGGAAGGCTGGGTGCAGAGACCCACCCAAAACCAATCCAACCCTGAGGGTAGAAGATGGCAGAAAATTCTGGAGACAATGATCAGAAGTTGTAACTCATCTGGGCTTAAACAGAAGGTTTTGAGAAATCTGAGAGTAGTGGAGTGGGAAGATTAAAGAAACAGATAAAGACAGATATAGATAAGTCATCTTAACTTATTGTCACTTAACTTATTATCAGCCAGTAAGGCATTTGTTCCAGTTCATTCCATGCCTTCAACAGGTTCATCTGTTCCTCACTGTTTGCTTGTGTTAGATTGTAAATGAAGCCAAACTGGGGAGTATGTTGAACCTACTCCACACATCACAATCCTGTATAAAGTCACACTAAAGCACTTTTGAATGATGCATCAGTAAAAATTAGTTATTGAGCATTTACCATAAGCAAAGCCCATGATTAGCTGCAGATGAACAGAAGGATGAGTAGCTTAAGGTTCCTGCTATTGAGGAATTTCCTAGGGTAAGATAATAAGTGGAATGCATGAATGGAACATGGTAAGGCCTGCCACTGACAGCATGGTGGCTAAGCTCTTGAGTTGCAGAGCAGAACCAACTTTAATAGCAGCCCTAACCAGTGTCTGGGTGTCCTTAAGCAAGCCAGCCCCTAGTTAGCTTGTCTGTGAGTGGGGTTGATGAAAATGATAGTACCCGTGTCATAGGGTTGTTGTGAAGACTACATGAGATGGTACACGTGCAATGCTTCAAATGTCTGCTATATAGAAACTAGCTTATCAGATGTGAACCTGTAGCTGCTGAGGCTCTGCTAACAACAAACATGTCTGACCAAGAGCCTTCCTTTGATTTTGCCAGTCTCCTCAGTGTGATCTGTTGGAAAGTAGGGAAGAGAAGCCTCAAGAGGCAGCACTAATTGGACAGTGCCTGGGGTCAGTGTGTGCGGGTACCCTGCCCTCTACTGGAGACAGTTTTCATAGATTTCTAAAAGGTACCCTAACTATTAGGGTAGTCTCATGTTCCAACACCCCGTGTTTATAGCCCATCTGAGGTAACTTTTCCTCCTTTCAGATACTTGGAAGCCAGAGGAAATCCTGTTGTCTGCCAGCCTCACCTGCTTTTAACTAACATGGAGTCTGGACAGGTATTGATTTTTCTGCTTTTCACTGACTGCCCTCATCAGTCATTTTATATTACTGGAGAGTCCATTAGCAATAAAAATAAAGAATGGACGTTGCAAAGCCCTTTAAAGAGACTTACTTTCCACACCTGTGGGGTGAGGGAAACAATTAAAAGCACGTCATCTTAGAAGCATTCTAATAGAGTTATTAGAAGAGTGAGTAAACTGAGGATGTGATTACCAAGGGAAGGAATGAAACCCCCCATAGTAAGCAGTCAATGAGGAGAGAGTGCCACAATGCTCCACAACTTTGTAGTTCATGTGGAGCTCAAATGCCCTATGTGTGTGAGATGAAAAGAACATTAAATACCAGAATAAAGGAACGTTGCTCAACTGAGTGTCAGCCGTAGGCTTACACGTGAATGAATTTTAGTATGATGATGGCAGAGCCACCATGAGAGAAGGTAGGAGTTTAAATATAAAGGGATGAAGTGTTAATATGACCCTGATTCTGAAATGTAGGTAAGTTAGGGAAACAAAGCAAGGTCAGGCAGCCTTGCTGCAGCTGTGCAGAAGGTCACTGAAATTCGCTTAATTCCCCAATGGGGATCAGGGAAGGGAAGAACAAAGCAGGAGTAGACCTTATGGAATCTGATGCACGTTGACACTGGAGAACATAACTGAAGATGCAGGGGTCCACACCCCTCCTGGGTTGGTATGAGCTGCTATTGTGTGCAAGTGACTAGCAGCATTCTTGGCACCTGCTGGCACTCAAAAAATGTTAATTCCCTTTCTCCTTTCCCTGTCAGTGGGGGAGTGCATAGACTCTATTGTGAATATTATGAATATAGTGACTATTATGCTCAATTAATTTAATCTCCTTTTATTTTCATAGCATCCAAGAATAAATAGTTTTCACACTAAGAGCTATTTGGACGTCTGTTCTCTTTAGTTGAGAATTAACTATATATTAAGTTGTCTGACCCTCATTGGTCCAGAAAGCAATAAATACTTCCACAAGCCCCTGTTATAGGTGACAACATTTATGTTTTATTCTTTCATCCTACTCACACAGAAAACTATTTAGCATTGTTCTAGGTTTTTCTACCTATTATAAAGATGCTCTATAGTATGTTTTTTTTTTCTTTCTGATTGTAATTTATTGTCTATGAAGAGTATAGAAGTAATACTGCAAATAATAAGAAATATTCACAATCCCACTTCTCTAACATCTGAAGTATTATTTATTTCTTTTCTTTCTTTCATTCATTCTTCTTTCTAGAGAAAGGGAGAGAAACATTGATGCATGAGAGAAATATTGATTGGCTGTCTCTCCCATCCTCCCAACCAGGGACCGTACTCCCATCCAGGGACCTGGCCTGCAACCCAGGCATGTGCCCTGACCAGGAATTGAACCAGTGACCTTTCATTTCACAGGATGGAGCTCAATTCACTGAGCCACATCAGCTAGAAACTACAGCATTCTTCATGTTTTTCCAATCTTTATCTATATGCATATTTACTTTTTACATAGAATCTTACATTTTGCATTTTCATTTGATGTTATTTTATGTTCACTTTCATGCTGCTTCATGGCATCGTAGTTACAATATTTAATGGTTGTAAAATAGTTCATTAAGCTTGTCTAATAACTTACTGAGTCAATTCTCATAGGCATTAAAGATACTTTACTATCTATTTTTACCATTATTAATAATATTATCATTGTTATATAAATAGGTATTTTTCTTCCACAAGTACTTCCTCTGAATAAATTTCCAGGGATATGGTTCCTGACGTACATGACCAATTATCTTCCTGAGAGCCTGTATTATTGTATTCTGCCAGGAGCCATGGATGAGGCTTCTCTGGCTTATCGTCTTACAGCATTTGATGCTGCTGACTGAGAAAATACTCTCTTCCCTCATCTTCCCTGGGTACCGTCCTAGTCTAGGTTTTCATCTACCTCTCTAGTTCCTCTTTCTTGGTTTTCTTTGGATTCTCCTCTGCTTCTACAATTCCCTTCAAGATCTGTGTTCATGGGACTGAGGCCTGGAATGTCTGCTCTTCTAATTTTTTTTAAAGATTTTATTTATTATTTCCAGAGGGAAGGAAAGCGAGAGAGGCAGAGAGGGAGAGCAATATCAACATCTGGTTGCCTTTCACCTGCCTTGAGCTATAGACCTGACTGGAGACCTGGCTTGCAGCCTGGTCATGTGCCCTGGCTGGGGATCAAACCAGCGACCTTTGCTGTTTGCAGGCTAGTGCCTTATCCGCTGAGCCACCAGCCAGGGCCGTGCTTTTCTAATTTTTGATATTCCTTTTGGAACATCCCGTTCCCTCTCCAGTGGACTTTAATTACTTCATCATTGATCACACACCCTTGTACTCCACATTCAAATCCAAATGCCGATGGGCATCTGCTTTCCCTGTCTCTAGTCTTGTTTCCTCAAAGCCATTCTCTATACTATAGCCAGAGCCACCTCCCAACACGTCAGTTGGATCATGTCATCTTCTGCGAAACCCCTTGAATGGATTTTCGTTGCTTTTGGGAAATAATTAAGATTCCAAAACAAGGATCCCAAGACTCTTCATGGTATGAACCTACCTTGCCACTCTCTGTCACCCATTTCCTTATATGTACTGTAGCTTTCATTTTAACACTCTTCTTCTACCTCTTTGTCTAGCTGGCTTCTACTCATCCTTCATGACTCAGAGAGGTCTTCCCAGGGCCATGGGTTAGTTTAGGTTTCTTTGTTGTATGTTCTTTGAGCTACACTGGCTCTACTTTACTGAAGCCCATTTCTAGGTGCATTAGTTCCACAGCACCTCTGGCCTGCCCTGTGCATGGGCCAAGTGAGCTCATAAGTCCAAGCAAAGGTCTGAGCAGCAGGAGCCTGCGGTAAGAGTTGGTGCGTGTGCACAGAGGCAGTGGGCACGGAGGGCCTGAGGATGCCGTGCTGGCAGCCTCTGCTGCAGCCTGCCTCTCACACTGATGCTCCAGGTTAAATTTACTCTGTCCTGTCCATGATTCTCTGAGGTGGTGGCTCACCCCTCACTCACCTGGTTTTCTTCTTGATTTAAAAAAAAAAAAGAATTACAATAGGATGGCTTCTGGGACAGCTACAGTTCCTAATGCTGCCTTGAGACATGACTGGTCTTTGTCTTCAAGGGTGGCAGTTTTGCTGGTCTAGATTACTTCCCCAGTGGAATAACCCTGAAGTCTCCCTTGAGGATCTGAGCCTCTGGTTTTCATCAGCCTCTGATTGCCTCTGATTATTGTGCTTTTAAGGAATAGGAAAAATAAATTGCCTAATGGGGTCACTTACATGAGTGACTTAGATCACTTAAATAAGTGGTAAGAAGGGCCACTTCTGTCGTATTCAAAGTATCCAAAGTATATTGTGCATCTTGAAGGATGATTTAATCCCAAACCTGGCACCTTAGCCGGACCCCTTAGAGGCCTTTCTGATGCCCCCAGGCCATTAGCCTACAAACTATACAGTGCATGAAAAGTACATTGGCTCCTGAGGTCATAAGCTATTGTGGTACCTCCTTTGCTATTACACAGGCCCCTGGGTCTGAGGCAATATGATGTGTGATCTCATGTCAACAAGTCAGATCATCAAGGAACTCTCAGATGGTGGGCCAGCCAAAGTGTGTGCAGGGAAGGTATACTCATACCTGGGACACATCAATCTCAGGAAGGACAAATGACTGCTCCATTCCCAGTCTGGAAGTGGGGATCTGGTATAATCACCTTACTACCAAGTGGCTGATTGGTCTCCTCAAAAAATATTATCATTTTATGTCCTCAGTGGTTGTATCTGCTGCTGAGAGATCAGACACTGGGCAGCGAGCAATAGGAGCGAGATAGACCTTGGTGCTCCATCTCTCAACTTTCTGCTAATTGTCCTCTCTCCACTGGCAGAGATGTATCAATTAGTGAGATGTCTCTAGCGATTCTGCCCCACCCCACAAACTAGGTGCTCTTATCCCCTGATCTTTCCTCAGAGAGTACTTTTCTCAGATGCTTTTGTGGTCCAAGATGAACAGATCACATTATACTTTGAATAGGTTATAAGAAAAAAAAATGCATCAAATTGAAACGAAAACTTTTGCAGAAGACAGGTGGGAGGTCCTACCCTAGAAGAACAGCTTGACATGGATGGCAGGGATACAGGTCAAGGAGAAGGGACAGCTGCCCAAAGAACTGAATTCAATTTAGTCACTAGTTGGTTGTAAGTAATTATCTCTGAAGACCCATTTTTTTCAAAAAATCAGTTGGCATCCCTTTATTTCCCTTGTAGCAGTTTTATAATGTTTTGAAGCACATCACTACAGGAAAATGTCTTCTTTCTTCCCATATTCCCAATGCCTAGCCCAGAGCCCTGCTGAAAGTCCTGAATAAATGCATAGTTGTTGAATGAATGAACAGATGAACAAATGAATGAAGTCTGACAGATTCCTGCTATTCAGGAATCCTTTGAATAGCAAGCTCCTTCAGCCCATTGAACACAGGGCTTGGTGGCAGAACTTTGTTTAGACACAGCACTTCAAGAGCATGCTTTCTGATAAAGGAAAATGAATCATGCCTTTCACAGTATCTGAGTCACCTCATACTCCTCATCTGATAACGGTCCTTGGCAGATCTGCCCTTTTGCTGGGGATTCCCCTGGGCTATCACTTCTTGCCTCCCCCCTGTGTATGCTACCGCATCATGCACAGGGTTGTCAGGCACCCTAATTAAGCACCCACAGGGCGGAAGTGGGGGGAACGTGAGGGCAAATTTACAGCAGTGAAACCTCCTGACAATATGCATTTATGTGGACATCATGCACATTTTACCTCCTGATGATATTTTTTATGTTGACAGAAAGATAAAGCAGGGCAATAATGGAAAAGTTGATTACTAAGGTGATGTTGAAAAGGAAATCATTTGTATTGATGAAACATTGTCATTATACAGGCTGGTTTATCCCAAGTGTCTTTCTCTGTTCCCCACCCACAGAGGTTATCTTTTAATGTATTGTGGAGGAGGGTGGGGGTTTTGTCAACGCAAGCTGTGGCTCCTCTCCTGTGCTTTGCAAGGTGACAACAAGGGCATGACAAATGGGCTTTATCACAGCGCCTATACAGATTTGACATAACAAGATTGTCTTTGTCTTCATCCAGATAAAAAATATTTGGCTAGGGTTTTCTCCCTCAAGAGTCTCTATTAAATAAAGCAAAAGCAGCAGAGGTCAAATAGTAGTTCATTTTGAAAATTGCTAAATGAAAGGTAAGCAAAAATCAGTATATTACATGTATATCACCCCTAGAAACAGGTGAGCA
This sequence comes from Noctilio leporinus, assembly GCA_004026585.1. Taxonomy (NCBI): domain Eukaryota; kingdom Metazoa; phylum Chordata; class Mammalia; order Chiroptera; family Noctilionidae; genus Noctilio; species Noctilio leporinus. The sequence continues at coordinate 513,058 of PVIW01000219.1, forward strand.
AAATCAGCAGCCTAGGCATCTTTGGCCAAACAGAAAAGCTAACTTGGGTGCGTGGTGGGAAGTCCCCCTGTGCTCCAGTGTAGCTCCAGGAAGCCGTGGGAGCCTGGTAAGACTGTGGCCTTCCTGGGCCCGGGTCTCTTCCTCTGGTGAGTACATGGTTGACTTTCTCTCTCTTTTTCCCTTCCTCCTTTCTCCCTTGGTCCTTTATTCATTTGTTCACTCCCTCTTTCCTCTCTCTCTTTCCCGTTTTCATTCTCAATGTAGGACACTTTCTTCAAATCTCTTAAGATATCACTTGAGAAAGAAAAACAAATGTATGTAAAGAATATTACCATGGCCCTTCTCTGGTTGAGTAGAGCAGGAGAAGGGTCAGAGGAGCCCATTCCCAGCAACCCCTGAGGCACAATTCAGGAACCCCTAGGGTCCCACTGGAAGAATTTTCTAGCTCTGAGAACTTTTTTTTTTTTTTTAAGATTATTTATTTATTTTTAGATAAAGTGTTGGGGAGGTAGAAAGGAAGGGATAGAAACATCAATGTGTAGTTGCCTCTCGAGTTGCCCCAACCAGGGGCGTGGCCTGCAACCCAGGCATGTGCCCTGACTAGGTAGGAATTGAACTGGTGACCCTTTGGTTTGCAGGCTGGCACTCAATCTGCTGAGCCACACCAGCCAGGGCTAGCTCCAGGAGCTTATGCTGAGCAAACCCTCTAAGAGAGCTGCAGCCTTAGTCTTCACCAGTCAAAGAAAAAGGGGACATTTCTAATCAGGACGACCAAAAATCTGGGGCTAGCCATTCTAGCCAGTTTTTAAAATAATTCTGTGTTGCACTGGCTGGTGTGGCTCAGTGGATTGGCGCCGTCCTGCAAATCCAAGAGTTGCAGGTTCGATTCCCAGTCAGGGCACATAACCAGGTTGCCATCCAGGTCTCCAGCCAGACCCATAGGCTGGAGGCAGGTGAAAGGCAACCATACATTGATGTTTCTCTCCCTTTCTGCCTCCCTCCCTGCCCTTCTCACTAAAAATAATAAATAAAATCTTTAAAATATAAATGAAATAATTCTGTGTTAATTATTATAAAGAAACACCAACTTGGGTCCAAGTCCCTATTTCTTAAAGGATTCCTTACAGACTTGACATGGGATTCCCAATTGCAGAAAATTATGTTAAATCACATACCTTCATGATGTAGCTGACTGAAATGGCTGGCATTTTTCAAAACAAACTCCCATCTGACAAGCTCTCAAAATGAAAGGAAAAAAGAAAGAGAAATGGCTCCGGGAGAGAAGATTTCCTCTAGTGCATTTAAGGAGATGGCCAGGCCCAAATTAGAGAGGTACCACCTTACAGCTCATGAATAGAAACAATGCAGAAACCCATCTCTAAGGCAGAAAGTATGCCGTCTGTGGACCAGCAGACTAGCCTCTTCAGCAACCCCACTCCCCAAGCCAGGCAGCCTTCTTCAGACAGAGATCTCCTGGGATTTTGCCCCATTCTGATGTCTAAATATCACAGCTTTCCCCCTGTGACAAACATGGTAAGTGCTGTCCAATCCTCATTGCTGCACCCTGGTAAACAAATATGAGGGTCCCCTTCGCACCAAGTGCAGTGCCAGGTAGGTATACAGCAGGCACCCGATACTGTTTATTCAGCCAATGAAGGATGAATGAATTTCCTCATCTCTGTTATCCATTTGGGAGCCCTGCTGGTGGAAACCCGGTTCTGTACATGGGTTTAGATCCACTCAACTGAGTTATGAAAAAGGGAATAAGTGACAGCGCAAATGAAGTCAGGAGCTGGCACAGAACGTGTGAGCTGATCCGGCTTTCCTTGTAATTAAGTGTACCCCGATGCCTGCCGCCTAGGCGATGACAGCGTGCAACTCGCCTGCGGGCCGTGGGTGCGTGGGCAGCCGGCAGCCCTCAGGATGCTAGCTGCCACCTTATCAAGATTTCCAGGCCACGGAAGATTTCTCTCGTGGTGGAGCGGGCATTCCCCAGCCACCCCGCCGCCCAGCCACCCAGCCGCGGCCTCCCCCTCGGGGCTCCCTGCTGTCATGCCCCTTCCTGGCTAACCACACGCTGCTGTCTTCTCCAGAGTCAAGCATCTTTACTGTGCTTCCTTGGTGTGGCAACAGCTGCGCTGTGACCCCCCTGCACAGACAGGGAAATCCAGTAGGGAGGACCCCGCGGAAATGTGAGGCATGCTCCGGGGTGGCATGGGCTGGATAGAGCCTGATTATTTCTGATCGCTGTCACAGGGCGCAGAGCTCAGGGCAAGTCCTGAAAGATCTGGCCTCGTTAGTGAACGTGCAGTGGTGGTGGACAAACGGCTTTTGCGTGGGCAGTGAAGAGGATGGTGCCTTTTTTTTCCCCCTTAAAGATATTTTGAGATTTCTGCTTTCCCCCTTTACCTCAGTGGCCCATATTGATTAGGCAGGTTACAGGAGGTTCCAGAACCTGTGCAGATGGTGACCCATGGATTTTCATATATTCATAGAATGAGTACAGAGTAAAAGCAAAACAAGAAACAAAAACAAATAAAAAGAAGAAGGGGGGGAGGGAGGGGAGGGAGAAAAGAAAACCAGCAGAAGTCACCAGGTTCAGTTTTTTTGAGGTCTGCACCAAAAATCAGATGGAGCTGAATTTGATATTTTAAGACCCCTAGTTTCAGTTCTCAGCTATCCCTCTCACCTGGTATAGGAAATCTGGGCAAATGGCTGATTTCCAAAGATCTGCCTCTCCAGCCAGCCTCTTTGAAGCTTCCCTGCTGTTGTGAGCTTCTGCCAGGGGTGGTCCTCAGCCTGGGGCTATTTTTGTCCTCTTGATTGGGTCCCTGCACCCCAGGCAATCACAAACCCTCTGATCTACTTTTAAAGAAACACAAAGAGTTGTCAAATAGCAAGTTGGCCTTTACAGGAGCCTGGGTGACTCTGAGAAAGTGTGTCTCTGACATTTTCCCCTCCTGGTATTTCCCCACTCACACTCTCTTCCCCCTTATCCCCTGTGCTCCAGCCCTGAGGCCCTCTGCACTCCACCTCCTGCCTCCTCTGCCTGATTGTGTTTCTCTCCCAAACACCTCCCTTGCCTCTCTGCCTCCCCTTCCCCAGTCCAAACTCCTCCCCTTAAACCCATCAGAGCATGCGTTACAAACATCAGTTTTGACATGTGGACTGTTTACTTATGAAGAATGCTGCTCAATTCCTAGAATGAGGTAGGAAAAATATCTCTATTTTTTTAAACAGCCACTTTATTGTAGTTCCTGTCACTGAACATCGAATGGGAGCCCACTATGGAGAAGACCACCTTTCCCTGGTGGGGTCTTGGGAATACAGCAGGCCTGTCTCAACCATGTCCTCAGTAGCATTGTCCCTATGTCAAGAGAACTGAGACTGCAGAAAAGGTGAAAAGTCCTGGATATGAACATATGGAGCCAGGGTCCCCTGAACATCAGACTTGTCTAGAAAGTACCTCCAGTGGTCTAGGCTAGACCAGTGGACACTTCCCCAATGGAGGGTGGTGCTCAGTCCTTAGCACTTTGCGAGGGAGAATGGATTTAGGATTAATTGGGTCACACCTCCTAGGCTCAGTTCCAAACTGAAATCACTATTTCTAGCTCTTTGTCTTCCCCACTGATGGTAGGATTGATTATATTCCTAGACCCTTTGCAGCTGTGTGGGCCAAGTGACTATTCTAGCTAATGACAGAATGGAAGCAATATGTATGACTCCCAGACTGAAAACTGTAAATACCAGTGTAAGAACTGCTGCAGGTTTCTTTCTCGCTACCATAGATACATGGTGGTTGCTTTCAGCCTGGATCCTAGAGAAAAGGTCAAAGTAGAATTGAGCCTATAGCCAATCAGTGATGGATAGGTATAGTGTGAGTGAGAAATATGCCTTGTTTTTCAATAACTGAGCTTTTGGGGTTGTCACAGCAGCATAAACTAGCCTATACTGACTAAAACGAGATACAACCCTCCTCCCCCAACTCCTTCCCCTTGATTGTAATACCAGGGATATTAGAAAGTGGGGAGCGGGAACAGTATTTGACTAAAGAGAAGGGAGGCCCCATCAACCTCCTGGTGTGGCATTGGGCTCATTGAGCAGTGAAGAACTCATGAGTGTGTGTTAAAACAGCTCACTGGCTGGTTTTGTTTTGAAGGCCTCCAAGACCCAGAGGTCTCAATACTAGGGCAGGAGTAGAGACCAATGATGCTACAGAGACTGATCTTGTGCACTGCTGGATGACCTGGGAAGCCTAGGGGTGGGGGTGTAGTCCCCCAAAACCTCCTTAATGCTCTGTCATGCCCACCTTGGATTGTACAACCCTCTTTTGTATTTAAGAGGTGTCATGGGCTAGCTGTGTGTGTGTGTTGGGAGAAGAGGCAGAGAGGAAAGAAGAAGCAGGAGGTCATTTGTTATGTAGCCTGGTCAGTTTGGCTATTTGGGCATAGCTTACTGCCCCTGGGTCACAGTTTCCTCACCTTACCTCTCCCTCTCTTTCTCCCCCTTCCCTCCCCTCTTCTCCCTTCCATTCTTCCTTCCTTGTGTTTTAATTACAAAATTATTAATTGAGCATGTGCCACATCCCAGGCATTGTGTGGGTCCTGGAGACACATTGGTGAGTAGAATCACCATGGTCTTGGCTGTCATGTGACTTACATCCTCACAGATATGCCAGGGGTAGTGGGAGCAGAAGCCCCCATAGTATTCCCAATGTGGGATAAGGAGGTTTCCCCAATAATTGCATGTCATTTCCGAACCCCATCGCACATAACAGACCCCACTTGGGGGGGGAGTCTTTTCTGTCCTAATGACTCTTTATCTCCAGGTAATTATTTTTCCCCTCAGGAGAATGAGGGGAAAAAGAAGAGATCTTGGGATCCTTGTTCATCTGTTTTCCCACTGTTTTCCTCATGACCCTTGCTGGTCTCTACCGGCTGCTCCTCACTGTTTTACCTCTTTTGGTTCACTTCAGTCAGTGGCCCATTTCTAACTGGCATTTCCCCAGAGTGTCTGGGTTCCTACCACGTCCTCAGCTTTGCAATCCACTTGGACTTCATACCTCATGACATCCAAATGGAATCCTCAGCCACCCTCTTGGCAGCCAGCCGTCACCTGCTCACCTAACATCTTGGATGTCTTGCTGTCATCCTATGTGCAGCCAAGGGAGCTGGGTAGTGGCAGGCATCTCTTCAAAACTCACACCCTGCTTGTGTTACGAGCCTGCATTATTCACAAGCCCTCCTTGACATGGCATGTTCAATATGAGCCTGCTACAGGAGACAGCGGTAGCTTCTGGGGCCAGCCCAAGTCTTACAGCTGGAAACAGGAGGGATCTTATCCTGGCTCCTTGAAGTTGGCCAAGAGTTTGATGCAATGTGTATGTAACATGAGCCCCCTAGCCTACCCACCAGCTCCCTAGAAGCGACCTAGACTTGACTCGCTTGGCTTTGTACTCTTCTCTGTGTCTGCCACATCACTACCCCTAACAGGTACTATTTCATAGAGGCTACCACAATGACCACCCTGGAATTCTGATTCTAGTACTAACGAGGCTGTGTGATCTTCAGTGTGTTATTTACTTCTCTGTGCCTAAATCTTTTCTTCAGTAAAATGTACCTTAAGGAGTACCCAGGTCATGAGGTGCTGATGGCAAGATAATCTATGTAAAGTGCTTGTCGCCATGCCTGGGTTCTGGCAGCTGCGTAGCAGTGGGCCCAGTGCTACAGTCCAGCCTTTAGTTTTTCGTGCTTTCTCCCTCGCCCGGCTCTCCCTCATGAGTCTAGCTTAGAAAGTTAAAACACACAGTGATATGCCCTGGCTGGTGGCTCAATGGAAAGGCACCGGCCTGTGAACCCAAAGGTTGTAGGTTCAATTCCCAGCCAGGGCACATAACCAGGTTGCAAGCCAGGTCTCCAGCCAGGTCTGTAGCTGGAGGCAGGTGAAAGGCAACCATACATTGATGTTTCTCTCCCTCTCTGCCTCCTTCCTTTTCCCTCTCTCTAAAAATAATCATAAATAAAATCTTTAAAAGCACACACAGTGATGAGAATTTGTTGCACATTATAAAAGAAGTTGACAATATTTAGATCTTGAATTTTTTGTTTTCAAATAACATTAGGTGACATTTTGCTTCAAAGAAATGTAAACTCTGCCCAAATCATGGAACCTAGCCTATTGATAAAGGCAACTAATTTAATGGATTAGTTGTCAACCAAAGAGTAATTATATATAAATAATAATAATAATAATAATACACCTTTGTCCAGAATTCCAAATGTATAAATAATTTTAAAATGTTAGTTTGTTAACATGTTTTACTGATCCTAATACCATAGCAACTAATAATGATCAATTAATATTATAGTATCTTTTATTTGTTAGTGGTTTTTGTCCTAATTTAGGAAAGATAAGAGCCTGTATTATCGATGACTTCAAACTTTATGAAAAAAGTTTTTCAAAGGACTTGTGGTATCTGTTCTCCAACTGAAAACTTGTGGAGGTCAAACTAGCTTTGTAACCTGGTTCTCTTGTAAAAGGTATTTGAACACGTTTTGAAGGAATATCCCAAAGCGAGTGTGTATTTGTCTGTACTCCTTTAAATCAGGCCTTTTTAATCCCCTTAGAAATCTTCAGCTTTTGAAATCTAGTTGCAACTGTATGTGATTACTCAGAGGTAACATTAAGCAAATCTTCTGTTGAAAGATGGACCTTTCAAAATCTGGCTCCCTGTATTCTCCACTACGATTAGAACACTCCTCCACGCAGCTTGGGCAGTGTCTCAGAGCAGGACAGGTGACATCAGAATTTACTGAGAATTGGAAAACAGTATAAAGAAAGGTAAGATTGGCGGAAACAGCAAGGTTAGGATTCTGAGAGGACAGATGCAACGAATTTGGGGTGAAAACTGTCCGTTGAGGCTTTCCGCTGAAGGGTTGATGAGTCTGTTGTGAAGTTTAGGTGGGACAGTCCTGGGAAAGTATAGTCATACTCATGAAGACAGTGAGATAGAAAAGTCGTGTGAATATAGACAGGAAGGGGCAGTTTCTGTTCTCAGTGTCCCGGCTGAGTTCGGGGTAGATAGTTTTGGTTCTCACACCTAAGAGAGAAGCTGGCCTGGGACTGGGATCCTAGGCACCTCTTTTATCACAGGCTTCAGGCTGCAGGCTTATTTTGACTGGGTGAGACTCTGTTTCACCTGAGGATGGCCCATTGCTGCCATAAATGATACCTAGCTCCCGCTAACAAGAAAGAGGAGCACGTGGACATTGGCTAGGCAACCAGCAGTATGTGCCACAACAGTTAGGGAGAAAGATTGATGGCCACCAGAGAGTCCTGCCTTCTAGAAGCCATGGATCCTCTGAGGCCAGGCCCTGTGGCCAGTCTCTGCCTCAGCACCAGCTGCTCTTCCTCTAAGCTCAGGACCCTGACTCCTAGTAACCTAAGAGCCACAACTATTGAATTATAGTCTTTTATTAGCAGGAATGTCCCATCAAGATTCTGAGCACTCGCTCTTTGGTCAGCCCAGCCCAGTACTGATGGTTGTCTCCATCTCATCACACCTGATTTCATTTCATACCATTTTCTTCCTCTTTGCCACATGCCAGCCACACTGCATTTTCCTGACTAACACTTCAACTCAGTTCTGCCTCAGGGCCTTAGCACTTGCTGCACATCTTGTCTGGAATTCCTTTGCTATGATTCTTTGCCTGTCTCCCATCATTCCAGTCTCAGCTCATCTGTCACCTCTTCAGAGAGGCCTTTCCTGGTTGCCCTTTTGAAACCAGCCTCTGCCCCGAGGAACACTCCACCCCATCACCCTTCTCTGAAATGATGTTGCTTATTGGTTCACTTACTAATTTGTCTCCACCTTAACTTCATGAGAGCCGTATCTTGTTTGCCTTCTTCACAACTATAGCCTGAGCTCCTAGAAAGGTTCCAGGATGTAGTTACAACAAAGCATCAAAAATAATAATAGCTAACTCTTTCATTGTTTCTATTGAACTAGGCACTGTACAATATATTATATATTGAATCAGTGTATTATATATTTAATCTTCCTAACAAACCTTATTATCCCAATTTGACTGAGGCACAAAGAAGGTAAATAAGATTAAAGATGTAGGAAGTAGCAGAAGTGACATAAGTGAAGTGCCCAATAAATATTTATTACAGTAAAAAAAATTAACCTTTTATTTTTTGTTCTTGACTTCCCTGTCCATGTGGTGTGTACTGTTCAGTAAAAATCTCCTGGCACAGACAGTTTACAGAGACTCATGCTTCTCTGCCCCTGCCTTATTAATTTTCCAACAGTGCTAGGTCACATTTCCTTCTAAAGTTTTAACCTGCAATGATAGCATGAATATCACCTATCTTAAGGTTACACAACAGAATTATGTAATTCCAAACTGAACACAAGCCCCCACCACATATTACTCTTTAATTTTATATGTGATACGTATCACACACATGTTAGAAGCTCTTTGATTAGGTGTAAATGCTTATCCTCAGAATTTATCTGTATTAGAAAATAGCACCTGGGACTTTCCACTCCATTCTCAACTAAGCAACCCAGCCAAGCAAATAGCTATCTACAAAAACACTGCCTTGTGATGGTGTCTCATCCTACTTCCCCTCACCAGTGTGACTTTCATTTAGGCCTGGCCCCTCCCCTGATGCTTTCCAGGCTTCCGTCTACCCACTGGGGTGCTATTGCCTTTGGAACTTCCTCTTTGCATTCTCTTTCCTCATCCCTGGAAGCCCCACTGCTCCCACATACCCACCTGCTCGCACATGTCTGCAGAGCTTATTCACTTAGCACAAGACATCAGGTAGTCACCATTTCATTTTATGGATATTAATTGATGCTCACTGCTCATGATACGGTAAGCCTAAGTGCTAAGGAGACACGAATGAGAAAATTGGACATAGTGTTTGCCCCCTGAAGCTTAGTTTTGTAGGAAACAGGTGATCAACCTGATGTCATGTGTATAATGAAGAAAAGTTACAGGGTGGCCTGATGTCAGAGTAAGGCAAGGCTTCTTGGACCTTCTACCTGAAACCTGATGATAATTGCGATGAATGAGGTGGAAATGGGAGAGAGGTCCCAGGCAAAGGGAAGAGGAAGTACCCAGGCTGGAGGGTGAGAAGGAGCATGCTGCTTTCAAGGCAGTGATAGAAAGGCAGAGAGGGCTCAGGGAGCAAGGAGTAGAGCACTGAGAAATGAAGCAACCATGTGGGACAGGGTCTTGGGGTCCAGGCTTCTGATTCTTGACATATCCCGCAGGCAATCAGAAGGTTTTTGAGGCACTTAGGCAAAATAGACATGATCTAATTTGGGGAAATATATGAGATGAACCTACATTTTTGTCTGGCTCTGTTTGCTGTAATAGGAACAGAGGAGGGGAGAGGAAATAATTCAGAATGGATGTGACCAGCCCAAGGTGTCTTTGAGGCATTCAAGTAGATACACAGAGTAGGCAAATGAATGTGTATACATGTATGTATGTGTGTGTGTTTGTATATTTGGAGTTCTCTTAGAGAGACCTAGGTTACAGGTAAACACCTAAGATGGTGATTAAAGGTATGGGTGTGGCTGAGATTGACAGGCAGGACATAGAGAATAAAAAAAGAAGAGAGATCAGGACCAGTGTTTGATGGATTATGTCATTTAAAGTTTCCTTCACATTTAATCAGTGAAGGACATTGAGAAGGGACAACCAGGCAGGAGGAAAGCCAAGAGAACATAGTGTTCTAGAGGCTGAACTTGGACCCTTTCAAATCCTTTGTCAATTGGTTTAATTTTTTAAAAAACAGATAGTTCATTGGCTCTTATAACCTAAACTCAGGACTAGTCAGTGCTTGGATCCAAGTGTTCAAACAGGTCTTCAGGAATAGGACTCTCTCAGTTCCGCCTTCTCCTGAATGAGCTTCTTTGCTAAGTGGGTCATTCTATGTGGTGGCCTGATCAGGTCACAGCAGAAGCTCCAGGTCTGCATCCTACCTAAGGGAAAGAAAACAGCTCTCTTTTATTGGTTCTAGTAAGACATTAGATATTACTGTTTTAGCACAGCTTAGGGTATATGCTCATCTGTGATCATCAATCCTACCAGCACCTCATGGACAGAAAGTTCCTCCAAAGAAAGAAAATCAGGGTATGTGTTCCAAAGAAGGCAAGAAGAATCCAGATAGGCAAAATCCTATACACAGATGCCAAAGGGATAAATATTCCAAGAAGGAAAATACATTCAATAGTATTAAATAACCTCTAGTGAGAGATCAAGTAAGATGGCAACTAAAAATGCCCATAGGATTTAGCCACCTGAGACCCATACAAATAGCTCCATCACAAAGTGGGATGTGGTAGGAATTATAACTTAAGTAGAAACAGCCACATGACCTTAGGAAAGAATACTCACTTAGAACTAAGACAATCAAGGAAGGCTTTATGTAAGAGGTGGCATTTAAGTTAAGAACTGATAGATAGGTAATACTATAAAAATTAAAGCCATAGAAGTGGACAGAAGAAGGGAACTCCAGCTAAATAAAGCATAAGCAAAATCATAATAGCAGTGAGTTTGAGGTGTGTTCAGCTGAGAATTGAACAGATCATATTTGGTCTGAGGGGCAAGAGGATAACAAAAAGGAACTTTCTTTGTGCAATTTATGAGTTACTCAACTATAACCATTCTCTCAGGTTATTGGCCTGATTATGTAAATGATGGATAGCTGTCATCATAAGGGGACTGACTTAGATTCCACCTGGAAAAGACCTGCCTAAAATCCTTCCTTTCATTTTAAGCAATCCCTGGGGTGTTTCATGTGTGAACAAAACAGCAGTCCCTTCCCTCCCTTTCTCCCTTGAGCTTTGGCCTTTCCCATGACAATCAGAGTGGCCTGGGCTTGCAGCACTCATGTCTCTATTCGAGGCTGCGCCTGCCACTCTGGTGGCCACCTCCCGGGTGAGGATTTGGCTGCTGGGCCTCCTGCTGACTGCAGTTGGGGAGTGCCCTTTTCTGGGCACTGCCTCTGGAACAGCAGGTCGGTGCTCCTCATCTTTCACTTGACTCACTTCAGATCTCATCTTTCCTTTCACCTATAATTCCAGGAAGCTGACACTAGAAGGGACAGCAGGGATGAAGAATTGTGGATAGAAGACAATTTAGGTGACTCTGCATTGTATATATTCAGATTTTCCTTAATCATTGTTCCCAGAAAAGGTAGGTGCATCCTAAATTTCTAGCCAAGGCTGGACATTCTTTTCCCACTCAGCACCCATGCCTGGGAATGGTAATTGTTCACCAACAACCCAAGGGTCTCAGTCTTGGTGGCTGAAATCCAGTATCTGTTCATTTAATCTGTATCTTGGTCCCAGGCTCTTAGGACCTTTCTGAAACTTGTACCCCTGTGGGCCAGGTCCATTTGCCCAGGCAGAAGGACTACAAATTAGAACTGAGTTGATGTTTCCCTTATATACCTCTACTCTGTGCTCCTTGACATAGCATAAACAATAAAATCTTACCAGAGGTGACTCAGGCCATTTGAGCAGGGCGTGCAATGCACAGCCCAAGGAAAAGATTGCACTGGTAGTGGTTTCCAGTAGATTTGAGCAAACAAGAGTCTGAAGACGGTGATGAGCACAGGAAGACAAGCCCTGAACTGGAGGGATTGAGACAGCTGTGGAAAGGTGGGGGTGGGTTTTAGGAACAAACCTTTGGAGGGGAGCCTGAAAGCATGTAGCCCCAGGACATAGAGGCCCCATTTTGGCAGAGGGGCTGGGCTGAGAACTGGGCTCTGAGGACTCCAGGAGCCTGGGGCAGGGATCCAAGTGTGAATGCGGAGCAGGGCCCCCACTCCCTCTTGGTGACTGGGGTGGAAGAGCTGGGCCTGACGTCTGGGATAGCAGTAGAAAGGTGGGCAAGGAGAGAGTAGATCCCTGCGTGAGAGAGGGACCCAGTTCAGTGCTATGTGATATCTCACTGAAGATGCCAGCTGCCTATTGCAGTGTGTTCATATACCTGGGGGCCCTGGTGTACCAGCTGCACCACAGAAGCCTCAGGCTCAGTCCCCTTGACTCAGGGTCTCCAGCAGTCCTCCTTGCTGAGACTCCCCTTTCTTCTCTCCATTCTGAGGCGCTCCTTGGCCTGCCATTTAGTCTCACCTGATTTTTCCTTTTCGTAGAACTTGGACTGGCTTTTCTGGAGGCCCCTGGAGTCAACAGAGCCTCGTTCATCCACTCTAGGCCCAACATTTTATACCATGAGGATGGCCGAATCTCCCCGATTGTTTCAGATCTGCTGGGTGATGATGACAGAAGTCCCCTTTAGTTATGGTGCTACCCCCAGAGGAGCGAAGTCTTCCACCAGGACAGGGGGACCCTTTTTCATGGCCCTGATCTCCAGTGAAAGGCGGAAGGCGCCTGAGCAGACCGCCTCTGGGCTTCCTGCAGCACACACGAAAGGGGCAGGGTAAGGGGAGGGCAATGAGGTTTCGACTCAGGGCCTTGAGTGCCAGAGGGAAGACAGGGCCCCAGATTCCTGCCCCAGCTCCTGGGAGACACGCTGGGGGAGCGTTGCCTGTGATGGGTCTTTGAATCACTACCACAAACAAACAAGCAAATCATTAGACAACCCTGGTAATTAGAAGGGAAACATAATGATAGTGAAGGTCCCTTGCTCCATTCATTCCAAGCATTTTTCTGAGTGCTTATTTTGGGGACAGAGCTATTTCAGGGGCGGGGGCAAGCTCGTGTGGGAGAGGAGAGGGAATTGGTCCAATGTGGCAGCTTGAGAGGGGGAGATGGTTGCCCGGGGGATGGGCGGAATTAGTGTTGGGTCTGTGGAAGATGAAACGCAGCTCTGCTCTGTGGGCGGTTCTTTGATCTTTCCAGTAACTGCTAGAGTAGCAATTAGCATCCTTAATGCTGAGGGGAGTCTCTGAGAAACCCTTTAGCCCGCTGATTTAGGCTAGTAGATAAGAAGGAGTGGGTGTCTGTGAGTGACTGTGTGTGTGTGTGTGTGTGTGTGTGTGTGTGTGTGTGTGTGAAAGAGAGAGGGAGAGAGAGGGAGAGGTTATTTATGAGATGTTTGATGTTTATTCCATAACACAGCTTCATATTTGAGAGGGATGTGACACCTTCAAAATAAAATTGTTTTGTTGTTGAAAATTTAACATTTGAACACATACCAAGAAGGCACAAAGTCCTAAAGTTGGCAGAAAATAAGATTTCTCAAAACTTATAATGCTGAGCAAAATAAAATGCTCAGGAGTCCTGTCCAGGCTTCTTGCAGGAAAAATTCTGCCCTCAGAACCTGAGCTCTGGACACTGACTGGATTTAAATTTCTGCTGGACCATGTTCTAGAATCTACCTAAGTCACCGAATCCCTTTCAACCTTAGATTTCACATTCATGAGTTGGGAAGAGCCTGCAATATGGGGGTAAGCTACCTCAGAGATTGTTTGTGGGTTTGTTTTTTTAAATAAGAATGAAATAAAATAATTCATGTAAAGTACTAACCCACACAATGCTTGGCACACAACACATGTTTAACAGATGACTACTTTTAGAAAATACTTGAAATAAAGTAGATATTAGAAGAAAAATCCGTTTTTTTCTTCCAGGGCTGCAAAGCAAGACTAGAATGAGGAAATATCAACTGGAAGCCACATATTTTTAATGAATTACTTTAATTTCTACTGATATAAAAATAATGAAACTAAGTGACTATTAGGAACCTCAGCATCAACATAAATAGGGAGAGCAAGTAAATTAGGCCAGCACTACAACATTGACAAAAGAGAGGTGCGCATGATGGAGGCCTGGAGAATGGGGCCGGGGATTCCTGAGTGAGGAAGAGGATGAGAAGGCTGGGTGGCAGAGTGTGATACAGGGGTGTGGAAGGGGAGAGAAGAGTCCTAAGAAGTCAGCTCTTGAACCTTCCCCTGGTGGGGTTTTGATGCTCAGCCCAGATGTCCCCTTCACCAGCCCTATCTCAGCCAGATCTAGAGAGCCCAAAACTTGGGGCCCAGCTCCTTCCTCCTCAACCCCAGTGCCATCCAACCCAGCCCAAGTGCTTTACTCCTTACCAGTCCACCTGCTACCTGCGGTTGTCTCGTGTCCATGGCTGCCGCTCCTCAGCCCACCCTGAGGGGCACCTGTTGGCTTCCTGAGCACCAGTCACCTCCTCAGACCCAGAATTGCCCAGTCACCATGGCGCAGTCCTAGAGTCTCTCCTGCTTTACTTATACTTCTATTTTAATGAACCAATTGAGTTATTTTTATTTTTTAAATGACAAAACATTTCAAGTACTCATAAAAGTATCTACCAGCCAGACTTAACAACTGTTGATAATTGGCTATGTTTGCTTCATATCTTTTTCTTATGAGATATAAAAAGTTACATGTAGAATAAATAGAAATCGTCTCCTTCTCCCTCCCCGGAGCTAACCGCTCTCTTAGCGTTGGTTCTTGTTTCTTATCCATGCTTTTATGGCTATGGCAGATGGGTAGATTCACAAACAGCACTTTATTTAATGATGTTTGAGGTATTTATTTTATTTATTATTTTTTAAATATATTTTATTGATTTTGCTATTACAGTTCCAATGTTTCCCCTTTTGTACCCCTCCACCTAGTTTCCCCAATTCCCACCGGCAATGCTCCCCTTAGTTCATGTCCATGTGTCAAGCCTATAAATTCTTTGGCTTCTCTATTTCCTTTATTTTTATTAAGATCCCCCTGTTTATTCTGTAACCACCAATGTATACTTTTTTTTTCCCTTTCATATCCAGAAAATTCACCATTCCATTACTGCCTACAAACTGTTAGCCTCTCAAGTCATATTAATACAAACTTTTTTTTTATTATTTCAAAATGCTTACATTAATTTGTTTGTTTAAAGAATTATTTCTTTAATATCAATTGCAATATTTCTAAATACATGCATGAATACATTTATATGCATACATATTTTTACACATATTTAAAATACATACTGGATTTTGAAGGGTTAATACAAAAAATTTAAAACATGGCAATAGCTTATATAATTATTACATGTTAAATGATAGTATTTTAGATATATTATAGTAAATTAAGCATTTTCTTTTTTTTTTAAATACTTGTTTCACTCAGGAATGTTGTTTTTGTGAAATATATCACCGAAATGGTATATTGCAGAACTCACTTTTGTGAAAGCTGTCCTAGAGACAGTGCCAAACCCATAGTAAAAAATGAATTTGGTTTCTGAGTCAGATCCCACCCCCTCTATTAATGCAACTCAACTGTATTTTAAGCTACTGGAAATACAACTTATTCTTTTTGAAATTTTCCATCTTAAATATTAATTGAGTTTTTTGGGAGGGTGGGGAGCTGTGCACAGGTCTAACTTCTGATTTATTTATTTATTTAAAAGAGATTTTATTTATTATTTTTAGAGAGAGGGGACAGGAGAGAGACATCAATGTATGGTTGCCTTTCACCTGCCTCCAGCTATAGACCTGGCTTACAACCTGGCTTACAACCTGCTTATGAGTCCTGGTTGGGAATTGAGCCCCGACTTTTGGGTTTGGAGGATGGTGCCTTATCCACTGAGCCACCAGCCAGGGCTAACTTCTTTTAATAGCCCCTGTTTTTCTTTTACATGTATTTTAGAATTGAAGCCTTCAGAAATAATGGCACTTGGAGTGTTCAGCTGGACCCCACAGAGTAGAAATTACAATATCTACTAAGTTGAGGTGAAAAATAAAAGACCCTAGGATTGAAATTATTTTGTAGAATAGTATTCTAGCTATTTTTTGAGGTTGACTTCCTATGCCATCCTAAATTAACCACTGAACTATTTAAGAGTCTTTTGAGGTAGAGATTAGGTACATTCACATTTCAATAATAAAGTTTACTAGAGCATTCGTACCTTTTCCCAAGCATCCCCAGTTGGGGGCCTTCATTGCTAGAAATGTATACTTCCACTATCTCTTAGAAAGGAATCTCATCTAACTTACATGCCAATATGAGAATATATATTGCCTATGTATGTAAATCATATAGTTTAGTAGTTTGCAACTTCTATCCCAAGTTGGTCTTCATTCTCAGCATCTTTTCTAACCTAAAGATTAACTAATTTCGTAATACACCAACTACAAGTTGATTGCTATTTAAAACATAAATTGCTTTATGCTTAATAAACATAAAACAAAACCTATATATTATATACCCTCAAACAAGCACATATTTTGTAACAGTGAATAAGAAAGATGGCATTTATTTTATGTAATGTATAGGGTGCACACCATAAATTGGCAAAATTTTAGTGAAATAAACATAACACAAAAGTGTCATATTTTGAAATAAATTTATTCTTATATGTAAATACATAAACATAGTAATTATTTTTTAATTGTTAAAAAATGTGTCCATTTAGGCCCTGGCTGGTAGCACAGTGGATAAGGCACCGGCCTGCAAACCCAAAGGTCGCAGGTTCGATTCCCCAGCCAGGGCACATAACCAGGTTGCAAGCCAGGTCTCCAGTCAGGTCTGTGGCTGGAGGCAGGTGAAACGCAACCATACATTGATATCTCTCTCCCTCTCTGCCTCTCTCCCTTACCCTCTTTCTAAAAATAATAAAATAAAATCTTAAAAAAAAAAAAGTGTCCATTTGCTGCAATAATAGATTCAATTCAACTTCAGAATCTTGAGCATACTTTAATTCACTTTTCTTTATCCATGGACATCATAATGTTTTCAATCTTAGCTTTAACAGCCATTTTATTGGAATGAGGTTGTTTATTAACTTCTTTCTCACAAATTAATAATCTAAAGGATTTGTATCTGGTGAACTAGGTAGCCAGATTTCCTTTGACCAAAATTCAGGAACATTGACACTGAGAAATTCTTGCACCTTCTTGGCATTTTGTGCTTGCTGGGGCACCATCCTGTTGGAAGATAAAATGATGTTCATTTGGAACATGCTTCATCCACAGTACAACTACTTCTCTCAAAACGTCAAGGTTAACATCAGCTGTCACGCGCAAGCCTTGTGGAAAAAAGGTGGGGGAGTCATGCTATCTCCTTCATTGCTGACAACATCTAACTCCATCACTGTAGTAGGAAATTTCATTTTCCTGACAATTGGGACTTCATTAATATTCTCACAGAGCCACCCGTTGTGTCTTCTGTTGACTGTTTGGTCCTGCTGAGAATTCTTTGCATCAGAGAAGAAAATCAGAGGGTGTTTTCTTTTAGGATTGTTCAATTTTGTTAGCAGTTTCCTTGCTTTTTCAAAGCGCCTTTCCTTTGTCTGCTGTGTCATAAACTAACCTCTTCTAAGAACATATGATCTGTATCTGAAATCTTCAGCAATAATCTTGTGAATCGTTGCATCAGACATCTGCAGTTCTCTTGCTATGGAGCACATTGACTTTCCTGGATCTTCATTGATGATCTCCTGGATTCTGTGTACAATATCTGGACTTGTACAATCCTTGTATACCTTATACGTTTTCCTTGTTAGTGTGGTGACATCAGGATCAACATCATATACCTTCTTCAGGTTGTAAACTGTACATAAAGGGATGTTACTGAAGCCTGCAATTTCCTTAGCAGGTCACCCAACACACAGTCCAGAAATTATGGTTGCTCAAACATCATATTCCTTTGACATGATGGTTACTCTCAGAATTTAATACTTTATGTCTGATACAATGATGTTAAATCATAGCCTTAGAAACACAGTTTTTCAAAATTAATAAGAAGCATGTGAAATAAGGAGATGCAAAGTTATTGCCACTTTATTGTGCACACCCTGTACATCCACATTTTCTTACTTTTTTCTATTTTCTTAACTGCATTCAATTTTTCTAAGAGTTATTGCAAGTGACTTGATTGTCTCATCCTAGGAAATAATTTCAATCTAAGACAATTTAACCTGCAGTGATGCAGATACAAGTAAAATACAAAATTATACATTATTTAGTTAAATCTATTTATACCAAGATTATTTTAAAGCACTCATAGGTTAAAGTTGGTTCTTATCCATTCAGCTACCCTATGTCTTTTGATTGGTGCATTTAATCCATTTACTTTTAAGGTTATTATTGATAGATATCTATTCATTATCTATTTTTCTCTTTGAACCTGTGTTCTTCTCTTGTCTCTCTGTTTCTTCATCTTCTTATTTATTTACTTATTTTTAAAGATTTTATTTATTGTTTTTAGCAAGAGGGGAAGGGAGAGAAACAATAATGTATGGTTGCCTTTCACCTGCCTCCAGCTATGAACCTGGCTTGCAACCTGGTTATTTGCCCTGACTGGGGAATTGAGCCAGCAGTCTTTGGGTTTGCAGGCTGGTGCCTTATCCACTGTGCTACCAGCCAGGGCCTGTTTCTTCATCTTCTTAAAGCAGACCCTTTAGCATATCTTGCAATGCTGATTTGGTGGAGATGTAGTCTTTTAGACTTCTTTTGTCTGGGAAACTCCTTAGTTCACTTTCCATTTTAAATGAGAGTCTTGCTGAGTAGAGTAGTCTTGGTTGCAGGCTTTTATTTTCCATTGCTTAGAATATGTTTTGCTATTACCTTCTGGCTTGCAGGTGTTACTGTTGAGGAATCAGCTGATAACCATATTGGAGCCCAATTGTATGTTATTAGCTGTTTCTCTCGCTGCTTTTAGGATTCTCTCTTTATCTTTGAAATTTGCCATTTTAATTTTGATGTGTCTTGGAGTGGGCCTGTTTGGGTTCATCTTCATTAGGACCCTCTGTGCTTCCTGCACTAGAGTGACTTTTTCTCTCATTAAGTTAGGGAAGTTTTCTGTCCTTACTTTTTCAAACAAGTTTTTTATCATTGCTCCTCTTCTTCTTCTCTTATCCCTATGATACAGATATTATTACAGTTCATGTTGTCCGGCAGCTCTCTTAAAACCCTTTCATTCTTTTTCAGTCTTTTTTATTTTGTTACACTGTCTGGAAATTTTTTTCCTACTTGTCCTCCAGCTGGCTGATCTAGTCCTCTGCTTTCTCTAGCCTGCTTTTGGTTCCTTCTACTGTGTTCTTCAATTTGAAAATTGTATTCTTCATTTCCTCCTGGCTCTTATTGGTGGTTTCTATGTCCTTTCTAATGCTGTTGTAGTTATTAGTTCGCTCCTTGGAGCTTCTTTGTAGTTCTCCTTGCAGTTGTTTATAGTTTTCTTTGAGATTGCTAAGCTTATTGAGCTTCTCTATAATCATCTTTTTGAATTCCATATCTGGTAGTTTGCTTGTCTTTATTTCATTTTGCTCTCTTTCTGGGGATTCCTCCTTTCCTTTCGCTGGGGAGTTGTTTCTTTGTCTCCCCATTTTAGGTGACTCGTGTTTGTTTTCTTCGGCTTCTTGGATTGGTCTACTGTGGCTTACTGCCTTAGTGGTGTGACCTTCTGTGCTGTAGAGGTCAGTTTATTTACTTCCTGGAACCCGCCCTGGTGATGTCAGCTCATGTCCTAGTCTGGGCCTAGTCAGACAGTTGGAGACTATCAGAGATCCACTGTCTTTGTCTCCTTTAGTTGTTAATTCAATCAATCTGTGAGCAGCCATCAGGTTTAGGCTCTACTGGGTGGGTTGGATTAATTCCTTTGGGTGGGGCTATAGCTCCCCCTCAGGCAACTGCCATTGGAGAAGAGTGGTCTGCCCGCTGTATGGGGGATGGGTCAGCACTGGGACTTCCCAGGCTGCTCCCTCAACTCTCCCCTAAAAGCCACTGCCCCAAACTTTCCCCAAGCGTCTCTAGTCCACTCTGTCTTGTCTCCACCGGAGCCCAGGGTAAGTGGGTGCCTCTGTATTTGTGTGTGTGGTCCTTTTAGGAACTGTGTTTCTAGCTGTCTCCTTTAAGCCAGCTAAACCTGGTGGCTTTACATTTTCAAAAATGTTTTACTCTCAGCTATGTTGCTGTAGGGTGGGAAGCCCAGCTGGGGGTTTAGAACCTGCCCTTCTCAGGTAGAGCCCCCGGCTGCTGGCACGTTTCTCTGTCCCTTCAGCTGCCACCTGTGGCAGCCCAGCCAGTCCTCATGTCTCTGCACTTCCTACCAGTCATGTTGTGATGAAGGAGTCTCTTCGGTTCTGTCTGTGGTAATAAGGCTTCCCTCCAGTTGATGTTCTGTGGGTTATTCTGGATGATTTCTCCCCAATTAAGTTGTAATTCCAGATTGGCCCTAGGAGGAGATTGGTCTAGCTCCACTTACTCCTCTGCCATTTTGTTTCTCCTGAGGTATTTAAAATGTTTACATAAATAGTATTTTACTACTTACATTTAACATTTGTTTCCAAGATTTACCTATTTTGATGCCTGTAGAACCAGTTCATTTATATTTAAAATTAGTCTATAATTTTCCATCTAGGAATGTGTTAAATTATATTTCCATTCCCCCAATGAATGGGCATTTAGGTTGCTTTCAATGCCTACGGCAACAATGTGACCAAAAATAATATTGTGTATATTTTCTTGTGCACTTATATCATAGCATTCTAGTGTGTGTGTCGTATGAAAAGCATCAAGTTTCTGGCTGTTACTAAATGTCGCCCTGAAGTGGCGACACACCTATCAGAACTGTATGAGAATTCTCATTCCCCACAACCCTGCCAATACTCAGGGATGACTAACATTTTGCCACCCTCTTAGTTTGCATGTCTGATCATTTTGGAAGGTAAATATTGCTTTACTTGTTTTTTGACCAAATTTTTCCTCTCCTGCGAATTGTTTCCTTAACATCTCTGTTGGGTTTTATCTTCTTCATTTGTAAGAGATCTTCAAGTACTCTGGGCAGTGAGACTTTTTTTGGTTATATGGACATCTTGGGATTGCTAGGGAAGAGCAGGGATGATGCCCTGCTCTGTGCTAGACTCAAATTAATTAGTTGGTCCTTTTATAAAGCAGTGAGATATAAATTAGCACAGGGGACAAAAGTCAACCAAAGGTTTTTTGAACTAAGTTGTTTTGTAACCAAGATGATATTAGTTCATAATAGATATTAACTACCATGCTCTCAGCATCTGCTGCTAAAGTTTCTTCTTGTATTTCAACAGCCTGTATAGTTCAGAGCCAGTCCTCTGACCCTCCCCATCTTAAAAGCAATGGGCTAGAAGAAAGATAATCATTTGGCAGACATGAATGTTCAACTGTTTCTTAGTTAGAGAAAGTGTCCAGATACCCTTTTAATAAGTTAGAGTGATTGACAGAGGGGAAATCCAATTGTAATTTTTTTTTCTTATTATGAACACTGGGAAACATTTTAAAAAAGCAAATATACTCTATAAACAGTGAGATAAACAGTGAGATATGAGAATGATATGCCCCTAGCCTTTCTCTGCTTGCATGTTGCATGACTTATCTCTTGGGATGAAACAATGAGGGCTTTGTTTATCGTACTTTTAGAAATGCTAGGGCCAGCATTTTATCTCCTCCCGGATGAAGGAAGAATTTTAAGATGGCAAATGCCTGACAGCCTTGGCATGCAAGGGCAGGATTTTCCAAGGGTTTCTGGTTATCACTGGTTTTTGGTGTGGTTTCTCATGCATAAGTGGGTGACCTCACATCCTGTGCTTATTCACTTGTGCTCACCCACGTGTGCTCACCCACATGTCTTTCCCAGTCCTCCTTATGCCATTGTATCAATCGTACTCCTTCCAGGACCCTGACTAATCAGCTCAGCCATCTGCTACTGCCCATGCGCCTGTTGGTATCTTTATCTTTATTTGTTTATTTTTTAAATTATTTATTTATTTATTATTTTTAGAGAGGGGGAAGGGAGAGAGGTAGAGAGACATCAGTGTATGGTTGCCTTTCACCTGCTTCCAGCTACAGACCTGGCTGGAGACCTGGCTTACAACCTGGTTATGTGCCCTGGCTGGGAATCAAACCAGCGATCTTTGGGTTCACAGGCTGGCGCCTTATCCTCTGTGCCACCAGCCAGGGCAATATTTTGCTTTTTAATAATTGTTTAATCCTCCCCCAAGGATATGTTTTTTATTGATTTGAGAGAGAGAGAAAAAAACATTAATATGAAAGAGAAATATTGATATGAGAGAGAAACATCAATCAGCCAGGGTCGGATGTCTTTATCTTTAGTTACTCCTCTTTCCGCACAAAGTGGATGCTGAACTGCATCATCTGAATCCTTCTCCAGAGGGATTTCCCCTTACCACTGTCTTGAGATGACACCCTGAGTTGGGCTATAGTGCACAGGCATTCCATTTTCAGCTTGTACCAACATACCAAGCCAATCCACCGTGAATTAGGCTCTTCCTTCTCCACCAAGTGGTTATAAGGGCCCCTCCCAGAAACAATGCTACAGGTGGGAACTGAGCAAGAGGCAGGAATTGAACAGTAGAAGGAGTCATAGAGGCCTGAGTTACCGCTCATGCAGCATACTTGTGTCCTTGGGACTGCTTTAAGCCTTATCCCAGGTACGTCACTTCCATTTTATGGTAGACTGTTGAGAGCCCATCCAGTTTTAGGCCTTGCTGGATCTGCTGTTACCCAGTTTCTGGCTCCACAGTCAGACGTCAGTTTCCACCAGGGCCCAGTAACATAGCAGGAGCTCCAAAGGCCCACACCTGGAGCTGTTGTCTGTGTGGTCTCCTACATTTCAATTCTTGCCGCTGGAGGTTTAGGTGCCTACTTCTTTCTCAGTCCCTAAAAACATTCCTTTCTTTCATTGGGGCTCAACTATGCATCAAATAAATCATTTTTGCTTCCTTTCATCCTGCATTTCTAGGTGTTTTTAGCAGGAACATGGTCTGAACATGCCAGCAAAATCTACCATGTTTACTGGAAATTATACCAATTTGATTTTTAGAAATATGATGGTTAGTTCACAGCAGGCAAAGACTTTTATGGATAAATTCAATGGGTAAATTCAGACATCATAAGAGCAAATGCAGGGTAATTTCTCTCCAAGCATAGAATGGGGTTTCCATTACTTGACACTCAGTATATGAACATTATATTTTTCTTTACGGTGGAAGGAAACACTCTTTCTAATAGAAACGGCTGGTGTTTATATATCCCTTATTCCTAAAGGTCACAATATCATTAATGTGACAGCATCTTGCTAGAAGCTACTATTCAAGCTACAGCAATATTATGTTGAGCCATTGCCTGGTGATTAGGGGAAACTTTAAAATGATAAAATACAGAATAAGGATATAGAAATAGAAGCAGTTGAAATTTTCCGGACAATCTTGCTAAACAGACAAAGGACACAAATAGGTGCATTTCACTTAGGTTTCAGAGAGATGGCTTCCCATTGCATTTGAGCACTGAGCTTAAATCTGCCTCCAGGCACTAGAAAGCGGGGGAGCTGATTCCTACACAGCAGATCACACTGGGTTTGGCCTTCCTGACAGCATGACAGAGGTCATATATATGTATATCTAGTTTTTCTTTTCCGTCAGAGATGGTCCCAGTGCATAAGGCAAGTGAAGGCACATTTTCACTCATCTACTGGCAGACATGTCCACAGATGCCAACCTTTCCATCCTGCTTCCCGCACACAACATAATTATAGGGCCATGAGGTGACGGCCAGACCAAAATACGCCTAGAGGGGTCCAGAGAGACTCAGGAAGTAGGTGATGCTTGAAAACAGAAAGAAAAAACTGTCATGTAAAGACATGCAGAGAGCAAAGCTGGGGCCAAAATGATCACATGCGAGGCAGTTGCTGAGGCAGGCATCCAAGGGAATTGTATGTGATTCTCATTTTTAACTATCAGCTGTGTAGTTTTAGGGTTGAGACGCTAAAAATAGGCATCACTCTATGCAATCCACTCTCTCTAAATTTCTTATAATTAATTCTCAAACAGCTTGTATTTCCCTATCATCGTGTAAGAGGTACATTAAGGACAATACTTGAAAATGCCCCAGAAATAAAATAAGTGGAAAGTTAAAGTCATATCCTTATATGAGTAATACACTAATATCTGTTCTACATATGTCAAAGAACATTTGTTGTTTACTGCTTTCAAGAAGTGTTTAAATACAATATTCCAGATGCCTTTATCATGAGGCATTATTGATTATAAGTAAAATACGATGACCATTTGTTTGAAGGCTGTGCATATTTTATTAAGTTTTATATACAGCATGTAATTCATGATCGCATGTACATAATATTTTGCCAGGAAACCTCCATATAAAGCCATACACACATTGTAATTTTTCCTTTTCCTAGTTCCTTTACTGCACTTTCTCCTTGTCAAACTGGTATCAAACTTTGGTATCAAAGGTTTGGTCTATTTTCTCTCAATCATTTTTTTTTTTATTTAACTCCTCCTATATATTTATATTTACTACATTGGTAGATCCCTAGTTTCCCATATCTTCATTGTTTCCTCTTCTTTTTGGGTAATGTATCTACTTTGTTCTCTCCCACTAAGCATTCTTTTGCGTCAGGACTGATTAAAATAGTTTCCTTTTCCAAGTGGTGATTCTGGGTAACATGACAATAGGTTGAAAGCAACTTGAGTATTTTTTGCTACCAGAATCATTTCAGCTAACAAAAAGCTCAAGTCCTTTATGCTTCCTATTGACCTGGCAGCATCTTTTGAGATTTTATCTCAAAAGAGTCACTGAGAAGCTATAGCTCAGTGGATTACCATCCTTATCACTCAGGAAAAGTGCTCAAGTATAGGTCATAGGGTTGCTAGAGACTCAATTCAATCCCTGTCAAAATCTGCAGGCTTTTTTTTTTTTTTAAGAATTTGACAAGTTGATCCTAAAAATCATATGGAAAGACCAAAAGATTAGAATTGCTAAAGCAATTTTAGAAAGAACACAGAGAACCCACACTTCCTTATTTCAGAACTTTGTATAAAGCTGCAGTAATCAAGAAAGTGTCATATTGTCCTGACCTGAATGGCTCAGTTGGTTGGGAGTTATCCCACAGAATTAAGGGTCACCAGTTTGATCTTGAGTTGGGGGACCTGCCTGGGTTGGAGGTACAGTCCCTTGTCAGGAGCATGCAATCAATGTTTCTCTCTCATATTGATGTTTCTCTCCCTTTCTTTGTCCCTCCCTTCCCCTCTCTCTAAAGTACATTAATTAATTAATTAATTAAAAAATTTTAAAAAGAAAGTGTCATTTTGGTGGAAGGATAGATATAGAAATCAATCCAACAGTATAGGGAAACTAAAAATATACACTATACCAGCCCTGGCTGGTAGCACAGTGGATAAGGTGCCGGCCTGTGAACCCAACAGTCGCAGGTTCAATTCCCCAGCCAGGGCACATAATCAGGTTGCAAACCAGGTCTCCAGTCAGGTCTGTGGCTGGAGGCAGGTGAAACGCAACCATACATTGATGCTTCTCTCCCTCTCTGCCTCTCTCCCTTCCCCTCTGTCTAAAAATAATGAAATAAAATCTTAAAAAAAAAAAAATATATATATATATATATATATATATATATATACACACTATACAGTCAATTGATTTTTTTCATAAAGGCATACAAACAAATTACTAAAGGGTAATTCTGTCAACAAATGATGCTGGGACAATTAAAACCACAAAAAGCTAATCTTGAGCCAGGCCACATACCTTATGCAAAAAGTAACCAAAATGATTGCGTTAGGCAACTAAAGTAGTACTAATAAATTAGATTTTGTCAAAATTGAAAATTTCTTCTGTAAAATAAACATTGTTGAGAATGAAGAAAGCCACATATCAGGGGAAATTATTTGCAAAACATACATCTGTCAAAGGACGTGTATCCAGAATATAGTAAAAAACAACAACAATAACAAAAAACAACATTCTCAGAACTTGGTAATAAGAAAACAAACAAGTAAATGATGGCCAAAAGCTTTAAATAGATGATACATCACCAAACATATGTATAGATGGCAAAAAAAAAAAAAAAAAAAAGCACTTGAAAAGATTCTCAGTATCATTAGTTATTACAGAAATGGAACTTAAACCTACCGTGTAATACCAATGCAAGCACATATATTAAAATGGGTCAAACAAACAAACAAAACAAAACAAAATAAAACACACAGCTCAGCTGGCAAGGCTACTGAGCACCAGAACTCTAATGCATTACAGGTGGACTTACAAAATGGGAAGCCACTTTGGAAATAGTTCAGTGGGTTGTTAAAAATGCAAACAGACCCATAACATCCAAAAATCCCATTTTTACATGTTAACCAAGAGAAATGAAAACTTATATTGACATCAAGACCTGTACATAAATATTTATAGAGGTTATTCATAATGGCCAAAAATTGGCAACAAGCCGAATGTCCTTCAAATGTTGCATGGATAGACAAACTGTGGTACCTCCAAACGGTGGAATACTACCCAGTAATAAAAAAAAAAGGACAATCTACTAATGCCTGCAACAACATAGATAAATTTCATATGCATTATGCTTAGTGAAAGAAGCTAGACAGGTTGTATACGATATGATTTTATTTATTTGGCATTCTGGAAAGGCAAAGGTAGTGACCAGGGGCTGCCATTGAGAAGAGGCAATGATTACAAAGGGGCATTAAGGACAATTTCAGGGTGTTAAAGTGTTTTATATCTTGATTTTGGTGGTGTTTATATGGTTGTATGCATGTGTACAAATTCATAGAACTGTAAACCAGAAAGAGTGCATTTTACTCCATGCAAATTGTATAGTAATATTTTGGTTTGGGGATTTTTAAAAATTACTTTTTTCCCAATTATAATTGACATACAATATCAATATTATATTAATTTCAGGTATAAAATTATATCTTAATTTTAAAAATTAAAATGGGACAACAGGTGAAATAAACAAAAAAAATATAATTGTTGGAGTGATGGGTTTATGAGGGACATAGCATTGATCTCTGGTGTTGCACAGGTTAAGCACAAATGTTTCCAGAGTAAAAAGTGAAAACAACAGCAACTACAAAGCAAACCTCTTGGCCTCATAGTCCCTTCTCACCACCACACCATTTCTGGGGGTTCTTTTCCCAGCTAAACTTCTTGAAAGACGTTTTTACTTCCCCGACTTCCATTCAGGCTTTGGTCCCCACCACTTCATTGACTCATGTCAAGGTTCTGATCAAGATCACTGCATGTAGCCAAAGCAAGAGGTCACCCACTTTTCTCATTTTACCCCACCTTTTGGCATCATGTGTTAGTTTCTATTCTCTGCTTCTGTGACATCATTCATACTCTTGTGTTCCTCCCCTATATTCATGTCTTTTGTTTGTTTCATTTGCTGCCTCTTTTTTTGCAAAGCCTCTAAACTGTGGTGTATCTAAGGGTTAGGTCCTCAGCCCCAGTTCTCTTCTATTTACACTCTGTCCCTAGGTAATTTCACTGTGGCCTATGGCTTTAAATATTATCTATATATTTATGATTCCCAAATCTGCACCTGTGGCTTTCACTCAGACACTTCAATGTTATGTATCTAACATCCTTCCTGATACCTTCATTAGGAAGTCTACTGGGCACCTCAAAATTAAAATGCCCACAGTTAAAACGGTCTCATCCTTACTCTTGTACCCTAGTCTATTTCCAGTTAATGGCAGTTCAACTTTCCAGCTACTTGACCAAAAAGCAGGAATCATCCCCACCTTCTCTCTTGCTCATCTCCTACCCTCCCCATTATTATTCATCTATTTCCAAAATATATAGTGACCACCTTCCATTTTCATTTCTACTACTGAGATCTGAATTCAAGCCACTATATTCCAGCCATTATTTGTTTCTTCTTCCGACTCCTACCTCTCCTCCTCCTTCTTTGATAAATGTTTATTTATGTCGAATTTAAGTGCTAAATTCATATATAGTTTTATGAATGGTAACTATAATGCATGAAACTTTAACATTTCTATGAAAGTACTCTTATTTCTGAGAGGTAGAGTCTGGATTTTTGAAGTACTATTAAATAATATTGAGGAATCTTACAAAAGTAAAGTCAGAACAATATGGAAATACCATGTCTCATTCAAAGCCATGTCTGCATTCCTAAATTTGAAGATGGAGTTTAGTACAAAGTCACTGGCAAGAAAGTAAACACCATTTGTTCAGGGAAATGTAGTACTTGAAAACTAATAATATTTGAGCTGGTTGGTGCAAATTAAATCTTGAAAGCAACCTTACTATTTCACTCTGCCAACTGTCTTCAGAGACCTAGAGCTACTCCTAGGAGAGAATATACTCTTTCTTTTTAGAATTGGTTTCATTTCATTAGGACTAATTTATTGGGAAGCCATTGGGAACCTAGTAGGTGGACAAAGAAGCAAAATTTTAAAATTAGTGACTTCTAATTTCATGTTGATGGATCATGTATCTTTTTGTTAATCAGGATACAAACTGAAGGAAAAAGTCTTTATGTTGTCGTATCTTACTTCTGACATATAATGGATTGAGCTCTTTTAGTTTTTCTCTCAGGAATTATTTACCAAACTGTCAGTATCCTGGAATCTTTCTTCAAATTTTCTAGACTCTCCTTAAATCAGATACTGTAATTGAATATGACTATAGAAAATATTGGCAGTGAGGCTGGAGAAAGAAGAATCAGGAAAATAGTAGTAAGCACCAGCAAAATTTATAGTCATTCCCCTTAGCGTTGGCTAAGACAACAGTTCAGGGCAGGTGATAAGTCAGTGTCAGAATGTGATGTATACCAGGCCTATTCGGCTACTTGTAATTGTCATATAAACCACAGGTAATTTCCTCCATCATGTTTTTTGTACATGCTTCTTTTAAAAAGGTGAAAGTGAATGTTGATTTCAGTCTATTTTTCCCCCATTCTTAAAGATACCTAGGATCTTAGCAGTCATTCTTAATATATAGCCAGTTTTGTATCTCACATCAATATAATTGAGTCTTCTTCCTCCTACCTACATTTGCTAACCTTCATCTACCATTGTTGAATTTAACTCTGTTAATAGTGATTAGAACTAGTTAAGCATTCTTTAAACATGGGTTCTTATGAACACACTACTTTCTTTTTTAGTAAATATACAAATGGCAAGCAAATATGCTTGATGACTTTATAGATTTTCCCAACTTCTCATAAGATTAAGATTATATAAAAAATTAGAATTAAAAATTAAAAATTGAATAAAATTAAGATTATATGCCTCAAGTCCTCTTACTACTTTTCGAATGAACAATAAATCCTATGAACTTTTGGGATATAACTCTTGGAGGAAAGGGGGAGTTTCTCTGATGCCTTCAAGGCTATGAATAAATTGAAAAAATTAAAAAAGAACATGACTCATTTGTCATATTTTCCTAAATCTTTCAACATCCCTCCTGGTTTGGTTAATGGCAGCTTTTTTGTATGTTTTTGCTTTGTTGTAACAAAGAAATGCATGTGTGTTGTTTAAAAAGTCAAATAATACTAGAAAGTTATAACAGAACACTACCATGCATGCTACATGGATCAATCCCACTCTACAGAGACTATGCTATTATATACTTTTTAAAGCTGTTCCCTTAGTATTTACCTGTATATGTCCTTTTAAAAATATATGGATATTGCCACCTCTTGAGACTTCGTTATCTTTTTACTTACTATTGTAGGTGACAGTTTTAGCTTCATGGAGACTTATTACCTTCCCATCTCTCTCACATGTTTGTATTGTAATTGTTAGTAAACCCGTATTTGGTGGTTTCATTTTATGACTATGTTACTATTATTCACCACTGAATCAGAAAGTTACATTTTTTAATTTAGAGATAATAGTTATCTCAATTTTTCACTTGCTTCATTTTCTTTCAACTTTCTGGGTTTGTTTCCCTATAATGCCCTGTAACTTCTTTCTGGTTAATTACTTGAATAATTTTATTTTCCAGTCTTTATCTGAAAAAACCCTTAATAGTTCTTTTCCTCTTTTTGCTCCAATGAGACCAATTGTTATCTAGAAGTACTACCTCTGTCACCCTGTGTATGCACAGCTTAAGAGATATATTAGTCAGGATTCCCCAGAGAAAGAAAATCAACAGAATGTGTGCGTGCGTGCGTGAGAGAGAGAGAGAGATTTTACTTAAAAAGTTCACTCAGACAACTATGATGGCCAACAAGTTCAAAACCTACAGAGTGAGCAGGCCAGCAGGCAAACAAAACTGGAGATTTAGAGAAGAGCTGATATTGCAGCTTGAGTCTGGAGGCAGAATTTCCTCTTCCTTCGTCTGCTTTCTCTTACAGCCTTCCAACTGTCTGGATAATGCCTACCTACATTATCAAGGGAAACCTACTTTACTAAAAGTCTACCATTTAAATGTTAATCTCATCTAAAATAAGAAAGAAAAAAAAAGAGACTTTACAATAAAATTTGCAGTGATGTTTGACCAAGTATCTCAGTACATTGGTCTAGCCAAGTTGGCACATACAATTAACTATCACAAGAAGTAACCAAGAACATGAGTGCTCATCACCCACATGTTGAGGACTCTTGCTGTGGAAGAGGTCCTGTCCTTTCCAGTACCTTACCTCTTAAAGTCTGGCCATTTTAAGGACACACTTGAATTTCCGTCTCATTTTCTTCCACTCAGCGAGACCACCACTGTTTGCTATCCTTGGGTTTGATGCCTGTGTGCCAGTTTGGAAAATGCTGTAAGGGTGAAAGCCCTGGTAAATGCTGGAGATACCCTGCGTGCTCTTCTGCATGGGTTGCTGTCCAATGCCTGAAAATAGGTGTTATTTTCACTTGCTCAGGGTTTATGGCTGTGATGATGGGAGGGTAAGTGCAGTACCAGGTGCTCTTTTATAGCCAGAACTAGAAGCCTGATTGGGCTGCTAATCAAGCCTTCGAACTGCTCTTCTGCTGCCACTTTCACCCCTACAATCTATTCACCCAGAATGAGTAAGTAGTCTTTTAAAAATTTAAACCAGATTTGTAACACTCCCTTGCCAAAACTCTGAGAGCTTCTCATCACAATTAGAATGAAATTGAAACACAGCTCACTCCCTATTATGCCCGCAAAGCCCATCATGCCATAAGTGCTCTTTCCCTCCTGCCTGGTCTTCATCACTCCCCTGCTCCTCTCTCCCTTCAGCCATACCAGCCTTCTCTCTGCTCCTGGAATATGCCAAGCTGGCTCCTGCCTTAAGGTTTTGTATCATCTGCTGTACTCCACCGGATACACTCGCTTACCTGAGGTGCTCCTTATTCTCATTGTCTCATGATTAACTTTCTAGTGTCACTCCAATCTCACCATGAACATCACCTCTCCAAGAGGTTTCCCTGATCAGGTAATTTTAGCAGACATGTCCCATCATTCTGCCCTGCTACAGTCTCTTCATAAGACTTTATCCCACAGTTCATTTGTGAGCAGTTTTCAGAAGCTTTTCTTGTTCATTTTTATGTCTATTTTCAGTTCCCCTCCACTCCAACATAACACCAACGAAAGTGGGAACCTTGCCTGAGTTGTTCGCTGAGGTGTCCTGAGCACCTGAAACAGAGGCTGGTTCATTGTAGATTCTCCCTTAACTCAAAATTTGTTCAATGACCCAGCAAACCTGGATGGACAGATCCAGGGCTGGGGATACCTGTCATAACAAGCATGTTAATTAATAGGAATTTGTTTTGGCTGCCACCTGGATGGCTTCAATTGTGAAAGGAAGCTCTAAAATACTGCCGTCCTTGTTTGGCATTCAGCAAACACTTTTTGGTGTGCGTCTGCTTTATGTGCCATGGAGTTTTTTGAGTGCGTGTCACATGCTATTGCCAAAAAATAATGTATTAAGAGCTCAGCCTTTGGAGTTAAACGGGACTGTATATCAGTCTTGGTTTGCCACATTCTAGCTATGTCCCCATCTGTGAAATAGGATGATAATAGTCCTTATCACATGAAAGTTTTGTAGAGGTTAAATTAATTAATATATTTTAATTTTTAAATATTAATTTAAAATATTTAATTTTGTAGAGGTTTAAATTAATTAATATAATAATTAATAAATTATTTAGGATCTTATTATGATACTATATTTTGAACATTCAAAATAGAGGTAGAAATATCATTAAGTAATAATAGTTTATGTAATGGTGGTAGCTATTTAATGAGGTTAGTAGAAACATTAATGGGGGATGGTATTAGGTCAGGGGTGAAGCACTCTGCCTAAAAGTCACCTTTTTTTCAGTATTTCCCCAATAAACCACCCTCTTTAATTGCTTCTTGGCATCATACACTCACAATACTTACAGAGTGGACCAAAAGAAAGTTTACAATTGCTCATGTGGAGAATAATACAATAATAGTTAATAAATAAGAATACAAGAATAAACTGTTTTACGTACTCACAACTGTAAACCTACTTTTGCCCCACTCTCTATGTTATGTGTTGCTATTTAGCTCTTTTTTTAAATTTATTTAGCTCTTTTTATAAGTTAATTTTTCTTTTCCTTGAGTGTAAGTGGTGCTCTAAGTCTCTTAAGAATTTTCAAATGTTTAATTTAATCATGTATTTTTTTCTATCTCAATCCCCTTTTCCACCAGCAACCATTCTAAAGCATTTAACGTATTACTTAGCTTTAAGTGTTCTCGCAAAATGTGTCTTGTACTATTAAGTCAAAATGCTGTGATGTTGGAGGCCCAGGCGATGGTGTTGTGGGGCTCCCTAGAGACTAACAGGGCAAAGCATCTATACTCTTACCTCCGGGAAACACACTAGCCTTGGCAAATTATCCAAGGCCTACCCTAGGGTTGGCGAAGGCAGATGGCTCTGTGGTGACAGCAAGGCACGAGGGTCTGTGGACACATGGCTTGGTCATAGCTTTATGGCAGGGCTGCTGGGACTTGCAGCTGGGACTTCAGTGAGTGCGGACTCTGACTTCCTGTCCAGGGGATGCTGTCAGTGAGCAGCCTGCCAGAGTGGACCGGTGACTGGTGCATCAGGCAGAGAAGTCTCTGTTTAGGTTTCTGTGATCACTGCAACTGAATGATAATGAAGACTAGTTTCATAAATGCATAAAAGCATCTCTGGAGAAGTTCTGGACCATTTTGAAAGAAATGCTCAGGAAAAGACTGGAATTCTTACTGGAAGCAATGGACGTTCAAAGCCATCATAAATTAGGTCTCATAGGATTGACTTTGGGGGGAATGGGTGGGTGGGGAGGGGGACAGAGGGGAGCAAAAAGGGGATGGATGTAATACAACAATGAAATTAAAAATAATAATAATAATAAAATAAAAATAAAAATAAATTAGGTCTCATAGTAAATATGACCTTTCTTATTTTTGCAGGTTAGTGAAACCAGGGGCACAGTGATTATATAGATAAATACAAGCTTTTAACTATGTAAGTACAAGATGCAACTACAAGAGGAATGTTTCTGCCCTGATGGATAGGAGCAGGGTGTGCTCATCAGCCTGGACCTTTCATGTGGAGCAGAGTCGTAGGTTATCCTGTTTCCTTGTAGTTGGTGCATTGTTTCCTCCCGCCAGTGCAATTTGTAAAGGACACTATATTCAGAGTTCCTCAGTCTGATGGGCCACCCATTAATAGATACATCACAAAGGCTGTACCCAGGGCTTCCAGATCCAGGAAGTCTTGAAACATCACCCCCATCTCTCCCCCCAGGACCCCCAGTTCAGAGATTGGCCAATCCCTTCACCAGCCTTTCCTCTCATTGTCAGCTCTGCCCTGTCACCCCCTTCCTGCCATCCATTCCCCTCATGTTCAGAGCCCTGTGAACTTGAACTTCAATAAGTTTGAGCCACAGATCAGAAATCTAAGTGTTCTGACCACAAAAGCTCATAAATTGTGGGCTTGGTTCCTTGGGAAGTGGCAGACATGACTTCCTTCACCATATTCAAGATCTGATGGAATTACTCTCTCAGGAATATGTTGAAGGAGATGGAACTATGTGGAGAACACCTGACTCGCAGAAATCTCCTAGTGTGGTGCTGCAGATGAACCTTCCCAGGCAGTTTATGCTAGGGGAGAAAAGCTCTGCTAGTGTCTGAAAGACAAGAGCCCAGAGCGCCTCTCTCCAAAGGTATTTATTGAGCAACAACGGTGGGTGGTGCATGTACATTTCATTGTGAAGGAAGAACTTTTTATAGAACAGGAGTTACTATGTTTCTACAACAATGGAAGGAACTCAGAGGTCTTGCCCCAGGACATGGTCAGCTGGACATGGTCAGCTAGACAAGGAGGCACCAAGGACTCCAGGTGGCTCATTAAAAATAGAGAGGGTAAGGAAGGTTTAACATCTACTGTGATTACAAAAAGAAGTCAAGAAAGTTTGCTGGCTTCAAAGGAGGTATAGAAATTCTTATGGCCACATCCCCTAAGGGGGTCTTCTGATCACAGCATAGAGGCTTATATGCATCCAGCCTTCTGCTTTTTCCAGTCCAGTCTTACAGACTTAGTCTGCTTACTTGGGGCTCCACACCCTGTTGCAGTTTCAGGAGGACCCCAACAGAAACAGAGTGGACCAGAGACCTAATAAATTGTTTGCCTCCCCAAATTCCAGGATTTTTGCAACCAATTATGTGCAGGGTATAAAAAGAAAAAGAAAGAAAATAAAAGAAACAGAGGGGCATTTCCCTTTGTCTCCTACTGTGGGGCCTACTTATGTTTTAGGAAAGTGAGTTATTATAAACTTCAAGTGTGCAGTTGAGAACCTGAGCTTCCAGGAAGCTTTGAGCTATTACCATAAAGAGCTGAAAGGCACTGTGACTAGAAACAGTCTCTCCAGCCAGTGAACCCTGGGACTGAATGAATTAAACAAGGTGCCTTTTTGCTTTAGTTGTTTCTCTACCTCCCAAGTCCACATTTAAGGGGGGTGGGGAGCATTTTTTGAGACTATACCAGACTAGTTAATAGAACAGGATAATTCTGGATACAAGGCTCTGCAAAATAGGAGAATATAATGAGAGGCATTTGAATGGATGTCATTGTCTTTTACAAAGCATCCTTTTGTCTCATTGTTTTCACCTAAGACTTCTTGCGAAAACAATGGGCTTTGAAAGTGCAAGATATGCTGCTTAACTCTTGAAGAGCTGACAGACATCACACCTTTTCAGGGAGGATTGTGACTGGGGCTTCAATCACCACCACCCCCCCACCCCACCCCTGCTCTGTGCGGTAGGTGTGACAGAGAGAACTGTTAGCTGACTATCCCACACCCAGTTCCAATCGTGTCAGAAGAAACTAAAAATACCTTGTGGTCATACTATAGAAACTCCTGCTTCTAACAAGTTGGGCTGAGAGTAGTGAGAGCAAGGTCATATTACCCATAGAAACAACAGTGAGCCTACATAAAACCCTTGCATGAAATTTCCTTAATCTGAAGAGGCTGAGAACTTTTTATGATACTACATGTTGGGTGAAACCAACAAAGAAACCATTTTTCAATATAGCCAGCTTTTGCAGACTGTAGTGAGTCACATTCTACTTAGTAAAAATAGTGGAATGCATTTTGGCAGAAAGTTTTACTGTGATGTTGTTTTTGCTGTTGTTTTCTTGTACTTGCCCACGTTTAAAGCTCTGGTGACACAAATGTTAAGAAATATAATCAGGAACACTGAGGAATTCTCCACGGGTCACATGGTTATTCACGTAACAAAAATGTATTGACATCCCTAATCAGGGGTTGTTCCAAGCCTCTGTTTCTAATCGATTTTCATTACAGTGTTTTGTTCTTGGAGCTCACCAGGAAATCCCCACATAGCAGGGAAAAAAGGGGCCTGCACACTACCATGTATATGCATTACTGTGGGGAACAGATGAAACAAAACAGAGATCACCGAAGTACCTACCTTTTTTGTAGGACTCTTGTAAACTTTGCATGTGTTAATATATGTACAACATTTCATCCGAGTCTGGTGCAAGGTGAGTGCTCAATCAATGTTAGCTCTTTTTATTTCGTAGTAGTAGTATCTACATATAGTACACACAAAACTCTCTATATACACATGTCTACTTTATGTCATAAGGTCTTAGATGTGAAATACTAGTCTGTTTTTTTAGCATTGAAGTATCCAATAATGCTTATAACCAGACAGATCCAAACTGAAGCAGGAACTATCTCCTTTTTTTTTTTTCCATCGTGGCAAAATAAGCACAACATGAAATTTCCCATTTTTCCTTTTTAAGTGCACAATTCAGTGGCATTAAGTACATTCACATTGTTGTGTAACCAACATTCACACTGTTGTGTAGCCTTCACCACCATCCATCCATCCACCTCCAGAACATTTCTAACTTCTCGGCTGAAATTCTGTAACCATTGAACATTATCCTCTCTCTCCTCCCCCCAGACCGCAGACCCCGGCCACCATCATTCCACTTTCTGTCTGTATGAATTTGATGGCTCTAAGTACTTCACACAAGTGGAAGCACACACTGTTTGTCCTTTTATGTCTGCCTTATTTCACTTACCATAATGTCTTCAAGGTTCATCCCTGTTGGAGCATGTGTCAGAATTTCATTCCTTTTTAAAGCTGAATAGGGAGCCTTCATTTTAAGGTTGAAGTATTTTGGGAAGACCATATGGCTGTAGCTCTCACAGGCAATTATTTTCAATCCTCTCTTCT
Organism: Noctilio leporinus; assembly: GCA_004026585.1. NCBI lineage: Eukaryota > Metazoa > Chordata > Mammalia > Chiroptera > Noctilionidae > Noctilio > Noctilio leporinus. The sequence continues at coordinate 549,553 of PVIW01000219.1, forward strand.
CTCTCCTAGGCCTCATTGTATGAATATTCTAACAAGATCTTATGACGTGGTTTCCCGGTGGTGTTTTTCTTTCTCCAGGAAAGGCTTTGCTCTTGAACTTGGGCTCTGGAGTTAGATGGACAGATGTGCAATTGCACATGCATTCTGCCACTTGAGAAGTCTGTGGTCTTGGATGTGCAAACCACATGGTATGGCTGATATCTGATTATTTTTTAGGTACAAAAATGACAATTTCATATGGTTCAACCTAATTCTATACCTCTTTACTCCTCAGTTATCTTAAGCAAAACATAAAGTTAATAATAGGGCTTGCCTCCTGGAGCTGCTGTGGAAATTGAATGACATAATGTGAGTGCAGTGTTTAGTCTGAGCTCAGCCAGGAGGGCACTGAGAGTTGGAGCTGTGGTGGCAGCTGATGCTGCCGCCAGCTTGGGGGAGAGAAGCGTCTCCTCACAAGTCCAGGCTTTTGGGAGGCTCCTGCTCACCTCTCTGCCAGCCCTCCTGCGCCTGATGGATGGCACCTTCCTCATCGGCTCAAGGGCATGAAAGTCGATCTGGAATGAGAGCAATTTTTCTGACACTTCATTTTAGAGGCAGTGAACAAAATAAATACTATTCCCTATCTTAATGGAGTTAATGTTCTAGTCAGGAAGGAAATAAACAACATTAAGTAAGAAAAATGTAGGGTATGGAAAACTGCACTATGGGAGGGGCATATGAATTGTGAGGGGGTACTTTAGATAGAAGAGGGTATATTGCCCTTGCTTCCCGACCTGAAGCAGGTGACTGGTGACCTTCCTACCAGGTTTTCCCTATATCACTTCCCTTCCTCTCTCCCTCCCCCTCTCCCTCTCCACTTCCTCCCTCCCATCCTTCCTTCCTTCTCTCTTTCTTCCAGTTTGGGTCCTGGGCAGCCTCTTGGCTTACTTGAAACTGCTTTTCAAGGTGGCTGTATGCTGACACTGCAGGTTGACTGAACAAGGAATTCCAAGAGCATCTCCCCTCACCCTGGACCTGTTATGGGATGCTGCTTCAGCTGCCCTGGCTCAGGGCCCATTATTAATTGGGCCATCTTGGGCTTTACCAGAGTACCCTCTGCATTTTACCCTTTCATGACCCAAAGGTCTCCAAACATCCCCCCAAGGCCTTCCATCTCCTTGCCCACTAATGCCTCTTCCTGGTTCTCGGGGAATTACATGACCACACCATCAGCAAAACTTTCTCCTCTGAGCTGTCTGTCTCTCGGACTCTAGCCAGGCCTGACGCTGGCCAGTCCAGTGTAACTTATGGGAAGGGCTTTTCTCCTTGCCCCTCATAATATACATGAGACTGTCCAGGGCCCTAAAATTATTTTATAAACAACACAGATAAGCTCACAAAAAAATATTGGATTAAAAGATGTATGTTTCAATACTACTTTTTACAGGATATCAGTGGTTTGTTCTTTATGTTGAAGCTCATGTCTGTGGGGCTGTGGGGAGGGTGGGGGCAGTTGCTGGTGATGCTCTGCTTTCTGTCCCCTGGAAGAACTTGTAGGTTGTTCTCAAGATGAATCATGGTGAGTGGTGACCCTGGTCCTTGTGATGCTGCCTCTGAGGTTCACCATTGACTCAAGCTTTTCCTCCAAAAATGCTGCCTCATCCCTAATGGCTCAATCAGGAAAATAGTATTTTCAGATGTTTTAAATTTGTGCAGCGAGAAGCATATGTCCTGCCATATGGAACACAATAGGAGCTAGTTAAGGCCGGAGTGGAAACCCGAAATGGGAGTTCTCTTTTATTTCATGTTTGAAGTCAGATCTGGCCCGATTTCCCCAACCAGCCATCTAAGCTGGGCTCAAAATCAGAGTACACATGCCTCAGAGACAGGCTATGCAAAAGGCAATTGCGAGCTCCCTCTCCCACTAGCTGCAGCCAGTTAGGAGCGCTGCTACAGTGCTGCTGTAGTACCATCTGGAAATTAAGTCACAGACTACCTTGCAAGTAGTCCAAAGTCATGTGTGCTGTGGTAGAAGATGCTAAAGTATATCAATCCATACCCCAGGGTAGTTGCATTAAATAAAGCTGGCCAATGTGAAGATTTGATTGGCATGGTTCTAACCATTAGTTTTGAAAACAAAGCCCTTAGGATAATAGTAGTAACAATGTTGGACTTCCACATTTAATGTGAGAAAGAAGTGAAAGGGACACTGGGATTTGAATAAGTATTTGCTTATCAGTCACTGGCTCACTCAGCAAGTGCCTTCTTTATGTGCAGCCCAGAGCGGGCTCTGCGGAGGAGGAAAGGTGTGTAAGACAAAGTACGTTCAATATACAGAAAAGCCTGCAATCCACCTTACTCACTCCCTGGCCTTTTCTTGCACAATTGCTTGGTTTCCTTTATTGAGCTGCTCCCCGTACCAGGCACTGTGTGACAAGCTGTCACAGAAATGCAGGAGACAGGTGGGAAAATGGATAACTGCCCTCCATGAGCTAAGAGCTATGCTTTAGATAACTGTGGGATGCTAAAGCAGCTCAGTGGAGGTCATATAGACAGAACAGAAGGTTAGAGACAGCTTCCCAGAAGTCACGGCACTCAAGTTACATCTGTGAAGTTTAACTGAAGTGTTTCACTCCCAGTTTGTTCTCGCGGTGGTGCTTGGCTCTGCCCCATGGCTCTATGTTGCCGCCAAGCTCACATCACACTTGCTTTCCCTGAAGCCTGTGGACCATAGAGCCATGTGTCCCCAGCCTGGACCTTGCTCTAGTCAACAGAAGGCTCCATTTCCAAGCTCTGTCCAAATGGAACACCCCATTGAATTCCTGTTCCAGTCTCAGAGATAGCAGCGATAGCTACTTTCATCTCATTTGCAGAGCAAAGACATTTGTTGGGTTTTAAGTTCAATGCCAGCTCATCCTCTTTTGGGTCATTCAGGATCCTCTTCCTTGTCCTTCTATCAGAGGAGACCACTCAGAATCTAAACATGAGGGATGTACAATAGAAAAACACCCTTATGCAGTGTTGAAGGAAGACTGTTGCTTTGAAGGGAGTGGGAGGGAATGACATTGTAGGGATGAGGGCAGAGGCAGGTGAGAGAGAACTTGAACACTAGATTGATGAATGTGGACAGTAGGAAGCCATTTCTCTTCTTATCCATGGAGCTACCATCATGGGGTTGGGGAAGGAGGTTTAAGGAAATAAAATAGATAGGATAAAGAAAAAACTGGAGGCACGCAAACTAGGGCAATAGTGCAACAATTCACGTTTAGTAATAAGTGTTGGCCTTTGAACAGGGAAAAATGGGTGAAGCGAAGAAAGAAATGGAAAGACTTGGAGGGGGATGGGAGAGCATGTAATAGAGAAAAACAGCACTCAGTGGTGCCAAATTCAGGCAGACAATTAACCTGATTTAGGATAGATGGAGGGGCTGCTGTTACTGACTTGCAGTAATGCAAATTTGATTAATATTTTGTAGCACAGGGCTAAAAATAAAGGTTGTACACTGAGTATAACCATATGTATAAAATCAGGCATTTGTCTTTCTGGGTTTTTTCTTCACTTTTATGTTTCCTCAGCCTTGGGCTATGGCCCCTGTCTTCTCTGTCCTCAGGCAAATATGCTTATTCTTTGTCTGTGCTTTGGGATCAGGCACTAAGGGCTTGGGCCCAGGAACCAGTAGACAAGTGAAAGCAGATTATAATCTAGAGACAAGGCGGTAGCTCTGAATGGTCTTGAGCATACGTATTTTAGTAAAACATGTGGTTTGTTTTAGCGTAAACTTGAAGGGTCAATTTTTCAAACCCCATTCTTATGTGAAAAGTGGAATCAAATGAAAAATAATTTCAGGTTCAATTGTGGGAGAAGCAGTGCTTAAGTCTGAATTCACCACAGCTTGTTTTGAATGGTCAGATTATTTTGTACATGTGTTTGTGACTATGGTCAGGACTTGACCTTTCAGCCCCCAAATCAGATGGTGTTGGAGTCTCTAACATTTCCTCATTCTGAAACAGCAAGAGGGATTCTCCATGCTCTCGAGGCTGGTTCACGCTTCTTTCTTGCCTTACCCCCAGCAAGGTTCCTCCAGAACACAGCCGTGACCATCGCAGACCTGCAGATCCAGCTCCTTTTGGAAAAGAAAGGCTTCTCAAGGCCAGTTCTCTTGAAGAGCTCAGGCCACTGCACAGAATGCTGCGAGGCAGTGTATTATATCTGAAGTGCTTCTAAGTGGAAAATGCAGATCCATCTCAGAGAATCAGCCAGGTGTCAGTAGCCAACTTCTCTAGAAATTCTATCTGTTCTTTTCTGCTAGACCAACATGAAGTCAATGCGGAGAAAAGCAAGCTTGCTAGCTCTGCTGCCTTTTCAGTTTCTGTTCCAGGCACTGGGGCTGCGTTAATCAAGGCTCATGAGAAACAAACTGGTGCGGCACTCAGAGCGGCAGAGCTACAATTGGTTAGGACACCGAGGGCTCCTTGCAAATGCTGTAAATTACATTGCTGGGTTAGCGTCAAGTTACAAGAAGAAAATACTTTACCCCGTTTCCTCACACATCCAGAGTTAATATCCATTCTGTGGAGATGGAAAAACTGAGGAGGAATATGGGGGAAGGCAATGAAGGTTCAGCCAGAATAAGAAATAGGGATAGACTACTACAAATAAGCTCATGTTTCTTTCCCCCAGAGAGCTCATGTGGGCTGATCTTATATTGAATGTATTTAATGTTAAATTATAGATAAACGGCCACTTGAAAACATTTATTGAGTAGGCTTTCATTCAAGGTGGCAGAACAAAACAATTTGAGCATGTATTCAATATTAACATAATGAATTTGAAATGTTCAGTCAACTCCTTTGAAAGAGAGAATAGAAAAAGTGAAGGGGACAAAAGCAAGTTCCAAGAGGCAGAATTGAACAGAGAACTCCCCTTACCTGGTCCATTATTTCAGGGCAAGAGATAAGGCTCCTCATTAAGAACTAACATCATAAAAAGTACGTTGACTAAGGAAATTAAATAGAAAGAAGGAAGGGAAAGCAGGAAGCAAGGGCGATGGAAAAAGTTTCTCCATTTTTCTAATTATTCACTTCATTTCCTGGAAAGGAATGGCTGTTCACTGGTGGGTGGGTCTAGTTTAATATTTACCTCAAAGTACACTTTTATTGCCTGAGCTTTATTAACAGAGTCAAATTGCCAAGAAAAAGTGAGTGAACATTAGGAAAATGTGGCCTTTCTGATTATTAGTGGCTATGAGGATATTGTTTAACTTTTCTCATCACTTTTTCAGAGTGAGATAGATAATGCAAACAAAAAGAACAGAAATGTCATATAGGGCCAGAGAGGTAGCTCAAACAACCCTTCTTTTAATTTTTTTCTACTTTGTGACATTAACTTGAGGTTTCTATAGGAAATAAATGATGTCCTTTACACTGGACCTCAGATGGTGAAAAATCTCTAACTCACGCCGCCCTGAATCCTTGTACTTACTTGCATGTTCCTTGTTAGAACAGTTTCTGTGGATCAGAGGAGTGACCCCTCTCACCCACAGCTACCTCCCAGAGGAGCCTGGTCCCAGGAGCCGTGGTAAGTATACACCTGGGGGTGGGAAAGGGGAAATTTCCATTTGACTTTTCGGTGCCTTTCTTTTCTGAAAGGACTTTTTCAGTGTGAACTCTCTGAAGTGGTTGCATTTGACTGACATTATTATTTTAGCCATGTAACAGCAAACCTCAGTTGAATATCACTGCACGTGTGTGTGTGTGTGTGTGTGTGTGTGTGTGTGTGTGTGTGTGCATGGTGGGAGAGGAGGCTAGTGGTTTGTTACTGAGCTGTTACTGAGGTTCAGTCATGATTACCCTTTCATTGACTGGGCTTAGTTTTCTGGAAGGTAAAAATGGAAGTAATATCTGGCTCTTAATATCTGGCGATATATTCGTAAAGAAATTGTGACTTCTTTAAAAAAAGAAAGAAAGAAAGAAATTGTGACTTCAATCCTTGAATTGCCATTGTTATTATTACTAATACTAGTTTTAGACCGTGTATAGGTTCGGGATTAATAAATTAAGTTCTGAATTCTAATTGCAGTCTTGAACAATACATTCAACCTGTCTGGAAATGTCTTTATGCAATACATATAAGTCATTTTAACCCTATTTGAAAAAATATTATTCTACTGGTTATTGAACTTCCAGGGCTAGATAAAATTAAGCATCATTAGTAAGAAAACATCAGAACTAGGCAGGAGAAGCTTATGACCTAACTCCCTGCTTGCCATGTCTATTTCTTACAGGGAAATTACCATGTTCTGCCATCCTAAGGACAGAATACTGAATGTCTATCTATCTATGACATATTATTCAATAATAACAACAATATGCTATGGCCAAGACACCTATCAATTAACACATGACTAACACTCCTAAATGCTATAAGGAATAATCTCTCATCTCTATTTTGCTCTTGTTCATAAAAATCCAATTAATTGCCTCTGGGTTGAAAGATTGGGCTTGTCCAGGAAGGAGGCGGAGGAGGCCAGGTGGATGGAACTGAAAAAAAAAAAAAAAAAAAAAAAAAATGCTGATCTGGGCTTTTGGAGCCAGATGTTCAGATTGTGCAGGGGCTGGGAAATCCGAGTGACAGATACAATGGGGTAAATTTATTATCTTTGGAGCTGATAGAGGCTTTGTCCAGAAATGGGCAAGATCAGTGTTTCTCAAGCTTCAAGGAGCTGGTATAAGGCATTTTTATGGGAGGCAAATTGTGTTAGAGCAGTGTGTGCAGATGTGTACAGCCGTGTAGTATTGGCTTTCTGCATGGCCTCTCCTGCTCAGAAAGCTCTTTCCATGGGTGGAATAAGATATAACAGCCCCCAAACAGTGGGAGAACCCATGTTAACAACCTCTAAGCCAGTAGAGGGTAACAGTTAAAGAGAAGAACTCTTGAAGTAAGATCTGGGTTCAAAAAACTTAGTTATGAGCTGTTTCTGGCAAGGTTAACCTCTCTAAAACTCAGTTGTCTGATTGGCAAAAGAGGGTTAATCAGCTTGTTATCCAGATGCATTTCTCTTTACGTCTAGGAGATCCTAAGCATCATGCGTGTATCAACTTTACAGAGCAGATTTCCTACTTACAGACACCAAGATCCAAGGAGGGTGGGGTGGGGTGGGGGTGTGTTACACTAAGCATTATATTCAGGCTTTCTTGTATTGATTGTAACATTTCTTGCTGAGCATATAAATGTGGCGTATGAGCCTGTTTTCTAATTTAAGAAGAGAGTGACCTGGTGTTTCAGGGACAAAAAGACTACTGGCAAGGTTCCAGCAAGGTAATAAAGAGTGATACAGAGCTAGAGCCGAGACAGGTAGGGGTTAGCTCATGTAGTGCTATGTAAGCCACAAGAAAGGACTGGAATTTTATTAAAGCAGCAGGGATTATTTAGGTGCCTAATGATAAAATGAAAGTAGCAGTAAGAGCTAACATTTATTAAAGGCTTATCCTATACTAGGCATGGTGCTCAGGGTTTTATACATATTGACATTTAATCTTTCCATTAACCATAGGCGATGGATACCATTATCATGTCCATTTTATAGATGAGTACTTTGAGGCTTAGCAGGTTAATTAAAATATCCCCTAGACCACCAGCTGGTAATTAATAGGAAGCAAAATACCACCACATTGTACTCTCCTAAATCCTTTTTCGCCTATTTCCATCCATCGTTTCAACGTGGGGGCATTTAATTTCCAATGATTACCGCTGGTCATAGTACCTGGAGGCTGCTGGTCACACTGGCTCCCCTGAAGCAGTGGGCGTGGATGTGAACCTGAAGCAGGCAGAGATCTCTTAGCAGTCCTGGGAGAAGCACTGCACCTTTTCACCTGGACCATCGTGCCGGTTACCGCATCTGCCGCACATGCGCCTAGAAGCCCATGTCTTCTTTATGACTCTAACCTTCCTCCCCTCAGGCCACTGCTTTTCATTAGGTGGTGTAATGAGTCCATCTGCCTGGTGGTGCCTCCCAGCAGCCTCGCCTCACCATGCACATCTGTTCTGTGAATCTGCAGCAAGCTGCACCAACCTTTTAGGGATGGCAGGCACTGGGAGAGACTAGTTTTTAATGTCAGAACATGTTTCTCCCCTTCTTCCTGGCATAGCTAGCTCTCTTTGTGTGGGCTAACGGGGAGACACACTATTCCTTAGCATTTTGGAGACAACTTTGAAGGGCAGTTTTATTGACAGGCTTCCTGGAGTGAATGGAAGATGACGACAGGTATGAATTTTATGGATTAGATCAGGTGTCTCTTTTACAACACATTGTCCTTAGAGGTTCACCGTGGCTCATGAATGTGACTAGCACAGGAAATTGTGAAGATCGGTTACCAGCGGGAAGGAGGCCTGCGTTCTGATTCTGCAGGCCCCATGCTTCATTCACGGAGTTGAAAGAGCCACTCTAAATTCAAAGGGAAGCAGCTGCTACAGAGAACTTAAATGACAAATCTGAGACCCCACTCGGAGTTGGCAGAAGACAGCAGATCAAACTTCTTTTCCAATCCCCAACTTATGACAACTATTGCTATTGTGCAGCTCTTAGGAACTGGCATCTAAAGATATTTCATCAGCAGTGTCAAAACAATGAGGATAAAAATAATTGCTGCCTACTGGGCCCTGCCAGTTATAAGATGTAAGCATCCTTTCTGGGAAGTATAGGCATAATGCTATTGTCCTCTTAGTCATTGTCTTGGCTGCCAAGGGTCCTAATGGGGAAGGGGTTAAATGAGCTTTGACTCCCTTGAAAAAAGAACTGAACAAAATAGCTATTGTTCTGAATATAACCAGAGTCATCCTCAAGACAGAAAACTCTGGAGTTATATAAAAAAGAGCACACATGTCTGATGAGAGGTAGACTCTCTCTATTACTAGCAGACTCATTTCAATATAGAAATAATACGTAGCATTATCAAAATACATGACAAACACCAAACTTCATTTAACAGGTATTTATTGAGTCAGCACTATTTCAGGCATGAAGGATACAGCTGTGACTATGATGAAATACCTGCTTTTCTGGTCTTCAAGTTCAGTGGGGCACAAGATAATCAACAAATAAGAAAAATATGGAGTGGTAAGTGCTCCACCTAGAGTTAATATTGGATAGGATGAGAGACTGGCAGTGATCCAGTCAGGGAAGGCCTCCATGAGGAGGTGACCTCGAAGCCAATATCTGAATATGTAGGAAGAACCAAGTATGCAAAGTTGAGAAGAAGAATATTTCAGGTGGAGAGACCGCTTCCAGATTCTAAGATGACAATGAGAATGGGATGTTTGAGGAACAGAAAAATGCCTGGTCTGGTTCAAGCAGAGTAAGTGAGAAAAAATAATAAGAGTGTGAGATTTGAGAGGCAGCCAGGGGTCAGATCACAAAGAGTTATATGCAAGCCATGGAAAGGCTTTGAAATTTGTTATACAATGTTGAGAACCTATTGGAGGGGCATCAAGCAGGGAAATGACATGATCAGAGATATAAAGCATTTTGAAAACTTTTCATTTTGATCTGATTTCAAACTTAAAGAACGCTCACAAAAACAGTGCAAAGATCTCCTAGAAACTGTTATCCATATTTCCATCAGTTGCCTACATTTTTGCCCCATTTGTTTACCATTATCTCTATGTCTATATTCTTATAAGTACCTATGCACATTTCTTCAAATCACTTAAAAATTAAGTGGAGACATCATGCTCCTTTAAGACTAAGCACTTTAAAACTCTATTTTCTAACAAAGATTATCTTATATAACTATAATACTCTAATCAAAGATTAGAAAATTTAATATTGATATTCTACTATTCTTCTAATGTATATAATCCATATTGAAATTTCATCAGGATGGATGTAATACAACAACAATAAAATTTTTAAAAAAAGAAAAAATAGAAATTTCATCAATTGTCCCAATAACGTACTTTGTAGCTGCTTTTTTCTAGGTCCGGTATCCAACCTAGTATCAAGTATTGTCATGTGTCTTCAGTCTCTTTCTGTCTGTCACTCTTTCTTTGTCATTCTTGACCTTGATGTTTTTAAAGCACACAGGTCAGTTGTTTGGTATAATATCTCTCAATTTTGGCTTGTCTAATTTTTCCTTATGATTAGATTCAGGCTGCACATCTTTGGCAGGAATATCATAGAAATATTGCTATGTCCGTCTCAGTCTGTGGTATCAGGAGACATATGATTTGGCTTGTCCCACTGCCTGTGATTTTGGCTTTGATCATCTGGTTATGGTCATGTTCCCCAGGTCTCTTCTTTATCAAGTTAGTATTTCTTCCTTTGTACTTAGTAACTAATGTGAGGGGAGTTTCTTTGAGACTATGTAAATATCTTGTTGATAATCAAAGTTTTACTAGTTTTAGCATTCACTGATGAATTTCTAAATCCATCAACTCCTTCCATATTTATTATCTGGAATCTACTTGTAAGGAAGAGCTTTTGTTTCTCTCCTTTACTGTGTTAAAAGGGAGAGAGTAGAGGGGCAAGAGCAAAACAAGGAGACCACTTAGGAGGCTGTGACAGTATTCCCAGGGGAAGTGAAGTGGCTTGTTCCAAGGTGTGCTGGCAGAAGAATGCAAGACACTGACCGATTCAGGCTATGTTTTAAAGGTGAACTTCAGAGATGGGTTGTGGGGGTAATGCAAAGTTATCCAGGACACTTTCTAGATATTTATACTGAGTAAGTAGTACCATTTAATGGTACCAGTTGTGGGTACCATTTATTGAAGTGGAGAAGATGTCCAAACTTTGGGAGGGAAATCAAGAATTTGGATTGCCCATAAGCTTGCTTAACATCCATGTGGCAATGCCAAATTACCCAAATAGTTGGTGCAAGGGTATAGAGATGATATTCAAAGGCATAACGCTGGATGGGGCTTAGAGAATGGGCGAGGACATGGAAGAGAAGGGGTCAAAGCACAACTCTAGGCTACTAACCTATGGAGGTCAGAACAATGAAGCAGATTTAGTGAAAGCACCAGACAAGAGGCCACCAGCTCTAGAAAATCAGAGTGAGTGGGAACCAGGACCAGAGAGAGTGAATAATCAGGAGGGGGGAGAGAGTAGTAAACTCTATTGACTCCTGCTGAGAGGCTGAGTACAATGAGGGCAGAGAATGCATGCTGAGTTCCATACCAGGTAGTACAGGGGTGCAGGAACCCAGCAGAAGCGGGCCAAGGAGAGAACTGAGATGAGGACGTGGAGGCAGTGATCATAAGCAACTATTCCTGGAAGTTTCATGGTGAAGGAGAGCAGAGAAACAGGGTAGTAGCTGTGTGGGAATATGGGGTCAAGGGAGGTTTTTTTTTTTTTTCTTCATTTTTTAATATGGGAGGTATAAGATCCCACTCTGCTAGAGAGAGTAAATGGATGATCCTGAAGAGATGGGGTGATTGAAGGAACAAAGCCTCTGAGACAGGTGGGGAGAGATGAGAGGGGAGGGTGGCTGGTCTCCAGAAAGCAGGATGCCTCATCCTAGGTGACAAGAAGGAAGCCACTAGGAGCATAGGGTGGTATTGTGGTGGTGATGTAATAAGGGAGGCCTTTTTTAAAAAAGATTATTTATTATTATTATTATTATTTTAATATTTTATTAATTATTTTCAGAGAGAAGGTCAGGGAGAGAGGAAGAAAGGGAGAGAAGCATCAATGTATGGTAGCCTTTCTCCTGCTTCCAGCTACAGACCAGGCTGGAGACCTGGCTTGTAACCTGGTTATGTGCCCTGGCTGGGAATCAAACCAGCAACCTTTGGGTTTGCAGGCCAGCATCTTATCCACTGTGCCACCAGCCAGGGCAGGAAGGCCTTTTTGGTAGTTTCAATGTTCTTGAGGAAGTGCCATGCAAAATCATCAACTTCAATTGGGTTGGGGGTGGTGCTGAGAGAGATGTGAAATAATCATGTTGAAAATGGAAGTGCTAACAGACTTGGAGAGTGATAGGTAGATTTACCAGGCATTGCCGGTGGCCAATTAGAGATTTGTGGCCATGAATTAGAGTATAGCTAGTTAGAAAAGTTGTGTTGAAAAGAAAGTTATAAAATAATAACGTGTATATCACTCCATCATTTTCAAAGCACTCCTCACATGCCCTAACATGTTTAACCATCAACATTACCCTAAGGAACAAGACGGTATAGCATCAATCCCTCTTTTTTATAGATGTGCAAATTGTAGCTTAAAGAGGTTGAATGTCCATTCTGAGCCACATAAACAAAGCATCAAACTCCAAAAACTTGTGTTCATTTCATTACACCAGCATCTGTGGAAGTGACTACAGCGAACACAATCACAAACATAAAGGATAATTCAGACCCATGACTGTATTTGTTCCTACTGTATTTCAAAAGTGATGTTATAGCAGAACATGGCTGAAGGGTTTGTTGATGGTGATTCATAATAAAATTATTATTATAAGTTTCTTACTAGTGTGGATGATAAATGGTGCTGACACAGCATGGTGGTTAAGAGGGTGAACTTGGAGTAAAAATTACTTAGGTTCAAAACTTGTCTCTACCAGAGCTATGGGCCTTATCAACTTCAGACAAGTAACTTAACTTCTCAGACTCAGTTTACTCATTTGTAAAATGGTCATGATAATAGTGCCCTCCCATATCGGGTTATAGTAAGAATTAAGTAAAATACACATATAGTGTACAGCGTGTCTAGTATCAATTAGGGCACATGAATGCTATATCATTCTTATTACTAGTAGAAACTAAAATGCAATATGAGGATGGACTGCTGTGAATTATATCAACAGATATTACAATGGGAACCCTTTAAATTATTTTTCAAAGTTAGTTTGATAAAGAAATTAGCCCAATACTCTAAGTGTGAACCTAAGATTATTTAGCAATAACTGTCACTAACTATATTAGAATAGAAGTTGTGTTGACAAGACAATAGATTTGGCCCATATAACAATGATTTTGCTACTGACTAAAACAAAACCAAAAACACTGGAGACCCGTGAATATGTATTTATGCATGTAAATATCTCATTGAAACAGCTAAACAGGAATATATGCAAATACTTGACTCCGGCAGAGAAACTACAGATACAATGAAAAATTATAAATTCAAAGTAAACATGTTGGGTCAGCAATGCGAGTGATTGTATCTTACCCTGTAGGCCCTTGACATCACATTAGGGTAACGTTTCAGAAGACAAGGAGTTAGCTGGCTGCCTTCTTATCAGAAGAGCTCAAGATTGTCCATATGTGAATATGTTGGTTAGTTAATGAGCCCCATACTATATCTTGAGTTTCTATCATAGTTATCCAAGTTATTGAAATAAGGTCATATGCAACAGTTCTGGTATGTCTGGTCCCTAAGTGGGTTGAATGCTGGTTTATCCAGACTTAGTGCAAACTTAAAGAGGAGTAACCGGCATTTGAGGATTGCATACAAATCCTGTGCTTTATGGAGCCTGATAACTTTTTAAAAATTGTATGGAATAATTCTGTTGAATTAAAGTAGCAGAGCTCTGCCACACTGCCCATAGGCTAGTTTACTGTCCCAGTCTGACTCTGAGAGGCTTAGTACCTAGGAGACAAGATTTTCTAGGTTTAGGTCCCTGTTAGGGGAAAGCTGCAGTGTAGTTTCCACTTGGCCCTGTGCCTCACAGGGACCTGTGCAGCTTTCAAACTTTGTGGTGCCCTGGACTCATGTAAGGCAGACAGAGCCAGGATCTCAAGGTTGGAGTGCAGGCACCAGCGTGTTTAAAGAGTTCTGCTGTGATTAGGTTGCACACTGTAAAGGTCAAGAATTGCATCTAAACCAAACCTCTTGGGTTTCATAAGTTACTATACAAATATATGTAGGCATAATATATTCAAAGGTTTAGACTTATTTTATTACAATATTTAGGGTTACTTAATGCCTGCAGAGCTTATGCACCTCAGAGATTTATTAGCCAGTCAAAGTGACGATTTTTCTGCTAGGTCAGCAAGGTATTTCAGAAGCTTATCACGAGCTGTTTATCAGATAAGAATGTTTTCAGCAGTAGTAAGCAATAGAAAACCCATGAGTCACTTAAACAAACAGAAGGGTATTTTTCTTACAAAACTAGGAAGTATGAAAGTAAGTAGCCCAGGACTGGTGCTGCTATTCACTGACACCAAAAGAATTTATGACCTTCTTCTGTTCTCTTCTGACATCTTTACCATGGGGCCACCGTACAGCTGCCTCTGCTCCAGGCACCATGTCTACATTTAAGCCAAGAGGAAGGACAGGAAGAGCAGCACTAGTCATGGCTTTACCAGGAAGGATCCTGCTGACATCTCTTTGGCCAGACTGTGTTTTATGGCAAGCTTTTGTTGCCAGGGAGGTTGAAAAGGTGACTAGTTAGCTTTTCTTGTCTCTCTGGTAAAGGAACAAGGAGGAAAGAGTGTTAGCCATGGCCAGCGAGCACCAATTGCATATTTTGTATATCCATGTGCCTAACCTAATAACTGCCCAGCAGGGTAACCATCTTAATATACACACTCTGAATCATTCAGTTTTTATTGGCTTTATTATCATTGAAAAACACTTACTGTTGTTTAAATACATTTTACCCCCATTGCTCTCCCCTGCCCCATCCACCCCTCTCCCACAGTCAATCCCCACCCTGTTGTCCATGTTCATGGGTCATTTATACTAGTTCTTTGACTAAACCCTTCCCCTTCTTTCCCCCTTTCTCCCCCTCCCCCCACCCCTCTGGTTATTGTCAATCTGCTGCTTGTTTCCATAACTCTGGTTCTATTTTGTCCATTTGTTTGTTTTGTTCATTAGGTTCCTGTATTAGGTGAGATCATATGGTATTTGTCTTTTGTTGCCTGACTTATTTCACTAAGCATTAATACTTCACATTTCCATTCATGCTGTGGCAAAAGGTAGGAGTTCCTTCTTTCTTTTTGCTGTGTACTATTCCATTGGGGTATATGTACCCCATTTTTTGATCCATTCATTCACTGATGGGCACTGAAGCTGTTTCCAGGATGTCATTGTTTTTAGTAAAAATGGCAATAGCGGCTGCAGCTATTATTTATGGACTTACTATGTGCCAGGCATAGTAGTTTTTCTACCTTGTTTCCAATCCAGTTGCAATAACCCTCCCTGCAATGAAAATCACTGTCCCTATTTAACAGATAAGAAGACAGCATCTCTGAGGCTCAGAAAGGGTAAGTGGTGCGCCCAAGGCTGCAGACTAGGAAGTGATGGAGTTAGGAGTTGAACTGGAGCCTAAAGCTTGTGCTCTTCTCAATGTAGGCAACAGCCTCTGTTCTTGGATCAGAAATAGCCTAACATGGTCCACACACATGAAAGGATATAGATTTCCATAATCACTGCACATTCTTTTTATAGCAGGCTCCATCTATTACTCACTTGTTGCCCCCTTACAACTCCTTAAAGTCACTCAAGAGAAAAAAACGTCATTCTCTTTGAAGACAACCCCAAAGTGATCATCTTAACTGGGTGGGGGCAGCCAGCTCACCACCTGGGATGCTTCACTGGCCCCAGTTGCCCATGGCACCCTCTCCCTGTGCTTGCTCCCACAGCAGGACACAGGTCTTGGCAGTTGTCCCCGCAACAGGATGCAGGCTTCCTGTTGCCCTCTTCCCAGGAATTCAGCAAGGTTGCTGGGAAATATGGGGCATGCAGTTTGAATAGGGGAATTGCTATAGACATGTTACTTTTTGCACAGCAGAAATTGATTTCATAGCAGCAAGGTCCAGCCTTGATTGCTGGAGGAGACCACAACTGGGCAGTGATGCTCTGTAAAAATGAGCAGGGGGCTCCTCATAGCATTTGAGCATGGGTTGGGCACCCCACCACCACTGCCCTCACCCTGCCGTTAGGCAGAAAGGCCTTTCTTGTTGAAGGCTGACTCACAGGAGATGTGCCTGGGTGCAGCAGAGAAACTGCCCTCCAGCAGCTCCTTCGATGGAATTTTCTATACAAAAGGAAGCCAGCTGGGCTTGTGAGGCTTTCCTTCTGCTCCAGAAAACCCTTGGGCACATAGCCCTACCAGGTTCATAAAGCCAGGATTCTCAAGCTTTAAAGACCAGTCTCTAATGATGACCTTTAGTTTTCCCTAAAATGCTTTTGAGGTGCCTATTGTGTGGCCCCTTGAACCATCAGAGGTAAGGTGGGGGTGGGGTAAGGCGAGGTGGCAATTATTTCAAACCCTGGAGCCTAGGTAAGCATAGTAAGAGCCTATACCTAAGCAGGCTAGTCAGTACTTAGAATAATTTGCAATTGAGACTCAAGGAAATTGTCTTGAGCTAGACAAAAAGCAAATTAGAAAACATTTTCCGATTTTTGACCCTTGCAAATACTCAGTTTTGCTTGTGATTGTGCATTAGTTGCTTACTCAGAGGAGGTAGGTCATCAATGGTGACCCAGGGACAATGCCCTTTTCATCTACCAAGGAGCGCCCAGCAGCCTCCAGGCCCACTGGATTGGTACAAGCCAGAATCAGGAGTTTCTTTCAAGGTGGCCCACTTGATTATTGTTAGGCTCAGGTGACTAAAGCTGTGGACCCCATCAAAGCCCCCCCCCCCCCCCCCCCGGGACTGAGAGCCACAATACACACTATTCTTCTTTTGGCTGGGCCAACAAAGAAAATTCTTTGATTCTGCCATCTGTCTACCTTACCTGCGCTGCCTTCATCCGTTGGCAAAGTCTCACATGTTAGGCCCTCGGTCTCCACTGCCTATAGATGTTGGTGGGGGTGGGGAACCTCATGGGCAATCTCTGTATTCCAAGGTCAGCCTTGAGCTCTGCTGTGACCTCACAGCCAGAAATGAAATATTCTGCTTTTAAATTCCAGAAGATTCCTTTCTGTATTACTTGGTTCTGCTAATGGGGGCCCCAGGGTTTCTAAATTCATAAATTTATAAATATGTCTCTTCTCCTTTTCCAAGGCTAATAATTCAGCTGAGGCTGTAAACGTCTGAGGAGGGTCCTCTGAGCTAAGCCCTCCAGGCTTAAAATCTTAACATGCTCCTAGGCTTTTCTTCCACAGAAGCAGATGACTTGGGGTTTATCAAATTTTCCATTTCTATTTTTGTCTCCCTCAGAAGGAAATAACCCAAATCTCATGGCTTTTACCATTATATCATCCCAAATGCCTCATGTCCTATTCCCTTTCACTCTCTTAATTCTTTGTGACTTTTTTTGCTCTTTTAAGGAAAAAAATCCTGAGGGTAGAGATGAGAAACAGGTCTGCTTGTCCTAAAAATGGGCAGGCCTACCCCAAGAGGCAGAAGCAAGCCTGACAGTTGGGGATGTGGTCCCTTAACTTTCTGAGTCAGTTCGCATTCAGCAGGTTTCTCTGTGATATCACCATCTCTGTCTTCTTGTCTTGGGCAATCAGCAGGAAATTAGCAGCATAACGCCTTTCCATGCATGTGGCAGGATGGGGGACTGGTTTACCGCAGACCTGCAATAGGTGAGGTCACCTAAACAACTCAGTCAGGTGGGGACTTTTTCTTTTTTTTTAACCTGAAGTCAACACAGACTTGCCAGTGGCATGAACAGGGGGTCCCTAAATCTCTCTAGTAGCAGATACATGTGAAGAAGTCTTTCTAGTTCAAGACAATTTCCTTTTCTCTGAGAAAGATTTACCTTCCCATCTCACCCACCGGAGTGGGCCTCCAGAAACCATGCTTGTCTTGTGTGCCCTGACTTTCCTAGGAATAGGAATAGACCAGGGTGGACCCCTGGGCTAAGCTGGACCAGTTTGATTTCCTCTTTGTGGATAGAGAAGTATGTTTCTGAGTCTGTTGCTGTGGTGATTGAAATCTTTCCTCCTATCTTATTTCTCACTCTGGTCTACTCCAATGTCTGTTTAAAAATGCATTATCCCTGGCTGGTGGGCTTGGTTGGTTGGAGCATCATCCTGTGCACCAGAGGGCTGTGGGTTTGAATCCCCATTGGGCATATACCTGGGGGAAGGTTTGAACCCCAACAGGGGCACATATGGGAGGCAGCCAATTAATATTTTTCTCTTGTATTGATGTTTCTCTCCTTTCTTTTCTTTCTCAAAGCAATGAAAAAATATCTTTGGGTGCAGATTAAAACAAAATTACAACTGCATTCTACTTGTCTCACTACATGCTCCAAATCATCCTGCCCTTTTACTCAGCTTTACTTTTGTTTCCCCAATTCTTCTCATCTAACATGCTATAAAGGGTGTGCTCATTGACTGGGTCTGTAGTCTGTCTCTTCTGCTGGAATGTAAACTCCAAGAAGGCAGGCTCCTCTTTGCCCACTGATGCCTCCTGAGTACCTGGATCAGCGCCTGGCACATGTTATTTCCAATAAATAGTAGTTGGCTGAATGGGAGCTGTAGCCTGATATATGCTCTAGAGAATTACAAAAAACCATTGGGTACAGAAAAAAAGGAAGAAGCAGATTTACAGGGAGAGGTAAACAGGAGAAGAAGAGCTTTTTCTTTGGGTCCCAATCCCTTCTCTAGAAGGGTCCAGGCCTGCCTTCTGCCCTTGGTTTCTGAGTCCTTGGAACGAATTGCTCCTCTTTCCCCTTAAGCTTATCTGCGGGTGATTTCTATGAACTATATCAAAAGGACCTTGACTAAGCACACAAACAGACAAAAATCCCAGGCTTCCTAGAGCTCACATTCTAGTGCAGGGGGCCAATGAAAAAATAAGTGAAATATATAGTATGTCACATAAAGATAAGGACAGGGGAAAATTAAATCAGAAGAGCGTGATCAGGAATTTCTAGGAAAACATTTAAAATTCTTTTTTTTTTTTTTAAAGATTTTATTATTTATTCTTAGAGATAGGGGAAGAGAAGGAGAGAGGGAAAGAAACATCAGTATGTGGTTGCCTTTCATGCACCCCAACTGGAGATTTGGCCTGCAACCCAGGCATGTGTCCTGACTGGGAATCGAACTGGGGACCCTTTGGTTTGCAGGCCAGTGCTCTGTCCATTGAGCCACACCAGCCAGGGCTAAAATTCTCTCTCTCTCTCTCTCTCTCTCTCTAATAATTATATTTTATTGATTATGCTATTACTATTGCCCCAATTTTTCCACCTTTGTTTCTCTCCACCCAGAATCCCCCACTCCCTCAAGCAATCCTTGCACAGTTATCTATGTCCCTGGGTCATGAGTATAAATTCTTTGGCTACTCCATTTTCTATACTGTACTTTACATCCTCATGGCTATTCTGTAACTGCCTGTTTGTACTTCTTAATCCTCTTAACTCTTCACTCATTCTAACACACACACCCCTTCCATATGGCAACTATCAAAACACTATATTCATGATTCTGTCTTTGTTCTCCTTGTTTGTTTAGTTTGTTTTTTAGATTTAATTGTTGATAGATATGTATTTATTGCTATTTTATAGTTCATAGTATCGATCTTCTTTTTCTTAAATAAGTCCCTTTAACATTTCAGATAAGAATGGTTTGGTGATGAGTAGTTTTTTTGTTGTTGTTTTGTTTTTGTCTGGGAGGCCTCTTATCTGTTCTTAGATTCTAAATGATAGCTTTGCTGTGTAGAACAATCTTAGCTGTAGTTCTTTGCTTTTCATGATTTTGAATATTTCCTGCCAATCCCATCTGGCCTACAAAGTTTCTTTTGAGAAGTCACCTGACAATCTTATGGGAATTTCCCCATAGGTAACTAACTGTTTTTCCCTTGCTGCTTTTAAGATTCTCTTTTTATTTTTAACCTTTGTCATTTTATTTTATTTTATTTTTTAAAAATTTAAAGTTTTTATTTATTATTTTTAGAGAAAGAGGAAGAGATAGAGGCAGAGAGGGAAAGAAACAATAGTGTGTGGTTGCCTTTCACCTGCCTCCAGCTATGGACCTGGCTGGAAATCCAGGCTTGCAACCTGGTTATGTGCCCTGGCTGGGATCGAACCAGTGACCTTTAGATTCATAGGCTGGCACCTATCTACTGAGCCAACAGCCAGGGCTTAACCTTTGTCATTTTAATTATGATGTGTCTTGGAGTGGGCCTCTTTGCATCTATCTTGTTTGAGACTCTCTGTGCTTCCTGGACTTGCATGTCTATTTCCTTCACCAAATTAGGAAAATTTTCTTTCATTATTTTTTCAAATAGATTTCCGATTTCTTGCTCTTTCTCTTCTTCTGGCACCCCTGTGATTCCAATGTTGGAATGCTTGAGGTTGACCCAGAGGCTGCTTACACTATCCTTGGTTTTTTGTTTGTTTGTTTGTTTGTTTTTGTATTCTTTTTTTCTTCTTGTTGGTCTGAGTGGTTGTTTTTTGCTTCTTTATGTTACAAATCATTGATTTGATTCTCAGCTTCATCCACTCTACTGTTGTTTCCTTGTAAATTGTTCTTTACTTGCGTTAGTGTGTCCTTTGTTTCTGACTGTATATTTTTTATGCTGTTGAGGTCCTCACCAAGCTCCTTGAACTTCCTTATAGCCAGTGTCTTGACCTTTGCATCTAGTAGGTTGCTTATCTTTATTTTGTTTAGCTATTTTTCTGGAGTTTTGATCTGGTCTTTCATTTGGGTCATGTTTCTTTATCTCCTCATTTTGGTGGCCTACTTATGCTTGTTTCTATGTATTAGATAGAGTTGCTATGACTTCCTGTCTTGATAACATGGCCTGAGGTAGTAAGTGTCCTATAGGTTCAAATGGTACAGCCTCCCCTATCACCCAAGCTGGGTACTCAAGGTGCCCCCCTCATGTGGGCTGAGTACACCCTCCTATCATAGTTGAGCCTTGATTGCTGGTGGCAGATCAATGAAAGAGATTTACGCAGAGCAGTCAGCTGTAAGGACTGTCTGTGACCACTTACCATACCAACCTCCATCCTCTATAGGCAAGGGCAGGGTACTGGTACTCCAATGTGGCCTGTAGCTGTCCGCTAGGTATGTAGGCTCCGGGGTTTCCTGGGTGATGCAGGCTAAGGGCAGCCCACACCTGTGTTCTGCCGAGGCCACCCTGCCTGAGCTTTATAAAGCAATCTGAGATGGCGGCTGCCTGTGCTGGGCCTGGAGATTCCCAGGTGAAGTGAAACTGAATCTATCTAGGTTGGCTGCTGCTAATGCTGGGCCTGGCCCACTTGGCAAGAGGTATGGGGCTGGGGGCTTATTGAGGCCAGCTGTTGCTTGTTAGAGAGGATTTAGGAAGTTGTGAAGCATGAGCCAATAATAGCCATTCATATGGGAAAGTCACTGTTAACAGCTTAGGTGGGCCCATAAGTTGGATGGGATGGAGTCTCAGGGGATCTCCAGGGCAGGGAAAACAGTGTTAGCCAAGTTGATGGAATCTCAGATATGGCACCCACATGCCAGCTCCATGGCTCTGTGGAGGAAGGGTTCAGAAAACAATGATCTCTTCCTGGCTTTCCATCTGAGAAAAACCTGTACCCAGCTTCTGCCTTGGTGCCAGACACTTTAGTTCCTCCCTGTATACCACCAGTGCCTTTCAAGTTGCTACTCTGGTGCCGGAGTTCAGAGGGAGTGAGACTGAGTAAGTTTCTTCTGCTGACTCAATCCCTGCTGGTTTCTGCAGCCAAAAGTTATGGGAACTTATCTTCCTGGCACTGGAAACTTGGGCTGGGGGCCTGGGGTGGGGCTGAGATTCCTCACTTCCAAGATATCTCTCCCAAATTTTTATCCACCGCATGTGGATGTGGGTCCAGCATGTTCCACATCTCCACCCTCCTACCAGTCTATCCTACCAGTACATGAATATGGAGTCTTTAATTCTGTAATTGCCAGACTTCCATTCAATTTGATATCTGATGGTTCTGAGTGATAGTTGTCCTCTATTTGTGGTTGTATGAGGAGGAGAGCTATGTTTATCTATGCTGTTATCTTGACTGTAAGTCAGCACTTGCATTTAAAATTCTAAGTAGGGCCTCCTTAAAATTTTCAGGGAAAACCTCTCCCCCCAAAGTGTGGTGTTGTGCCAAAACCCTGAGGAGATGAGAATGCAAAGTAGGATTGTATGTTGGGAAGAGCATTCCAGACAGAGGGAACAGCAAATACATATAATGGATCTGAGAGAAGCGTGAGAAGGATCAAGGTGGCCAGTATGGAGGAGCCCACCAAGCAGAGAGGAAAGTAGGAGGACAGAGAGGCAAATAGGTGGGGAGGGAAAGGCCCCTGTGCATTGCCAGAACTTCGACTTTTACCTTGAGTGAGTGAGAAAGCCACTGGGGTTTTCAGGAGAGTTTCAATATTTTAAAAGGATCCCACTATCTATTTAGGAGATCAGTGTGGGGTTGTGGTGGGCAGGTTGGAAGCAGAAATTGCAGTAAGGAACCACTGCAATAATCCTGAAGAGAGAATGTGACTCTGAACAGGGTGGCAGAGAGAGGTGGCCAGAAGTAGCCCAATTCTACATATAGAAGGCCAAGCTAAAAAAAAGAAGGCCAAGCTGTGCCTCCAACATCTAAGGCCCCATTCCTCGGAAATGTGGGGTATTTTCTCTGGGCTATGTGAGAACAGCTGGGCTGTTGATCCACTATACCTTGCCCAGCCCCAGACCGCCCCTGTGAACCCCAGCCATGGCCTCTCCTTCTGCTGAATGAGGCTGAGTGACCTTCATTAAATAGAGTCGTTTTTAGTTATACCTAGGAATAAATCTAACCAAGGATGTAAAAGACCTGTGCTCAAAAAATTATAAGACAGAGAAAAGAAATTGAAGAAAATACAAATAAGTAGGACCACATACTGTGTTCATGGATAGGATGAATTAACATTATTAAAATGCCCATGCTGGCCCTGGCTGGTAGCACAGTGGATAAGGTGATGGCCTGCGAACCCAAAGGTCACAGGTTCGATTCCCCAGCCAGGGCACATAACAAGGTTGCAAAACAGGTCTCCAGTCAGGTCTGTGGCTGGAGGCAGGTGAAAAGCAACCATACATTGATGTCTCTCTCCCTCTCTGCCTCTCTCTCTTTCCCTCTTTCTAAAAATAATTAAATAAAATCTTTTAAAAAATAAAATAAAATAGAATTAAAAAAAAAATGCCCATGCTACCCAAAGCAATTCCTATAAAGAATCCAGTGTTATATTTTACAGAACTAGAATAAATATTTCAGATGTTGGCACGTTTAAAGTTGTCCTAGAGGTCCCTAATCCTCTCCTCATTTTTGTTTTCAATTCTTGTTTCCTCATTCTGTACTGGTTAACTATTTATTTCTTCCTTATGTTCCAAATCATTGATTTGAACCAGTTTCCTTCCCTTCCCCATTGGTTTTGTGTGGATTTTCTTCATTTCACTTAGCATAGTCCTCACCTCTTCCCTTCTGCATTTGCCTTATTCAAGCATATCTGTCAAGTCTGTGAGCATCTTTATCACCAGCATTTTGAACTCTGCATCTGCTAGGTTGGCTATCTCCTTATCACTTAGTTATCCCTCTGGAACGTTAATTAGTTCCCCCCGTTAGGCCATATTATCTATCTCCTCAACTTCATAGGCTCCTGTGTTTGCCTCAGTATCTTTGGTAGATCTGTCACACCTGTCCAGATGAGTATTTCTTCTTTATGTTTTTGTTCGTTGGACTTTCATGCAGCTTGATTTTCTGGAACTTCTGGTTGTCTCCATTTTTGAGGTAGATGTATTCCTTCTGGTTGTCTCCATTTTTGAGGTAGATGTATTCCTTCTCAATTGTGGAGGGAGATGCAGCATGTCTACTTATGCCTCCATCTTGGCTGGAAGCCCTAGAATAAATATATCAAAAATTTATATAGAACCACGAAAGGCCCTTCATAGCAACAGTGATCCTGAGAAGGAAGAACAAAATTGGAGGAATCATGCTACCTAATATCAAACTATACTACAAGGCCATAGTAATCAAAACAGCATGGTATTGGCATAAAAATAGACACATAGATCTATGTGAATAGAAAGCCCAGAAATGAACCCACAATTTTTAGTCAATTAATATTCAACAGAGGAAGCAAGCACATTCAATGGGCTGAAGGTAGTTTATTCAATAAATGATGTTGAGAAAATTGGATAGATATATTTAGAAAAATGAAACTCAACCACCTTCTTATACCATACACAAGAATAAATTTCAAATGGATTAAAGATTTAAATATTATATCTGAAATCATAAAAATCATATACAAAAATGTAAGTAGTAAAATCTCAGACATTGCCCTTATCAGATATATTTATCTGAAATATTTCCCTAGGCAAGAGAACAAAAGAGAAAATAAGCAAATGAAGCTACATCAAACTAAAAAGGTTTTGCATAGCAGAGGAGGCCATTAACAAAATAAAAAGGCAACACATGGAATGGGAGAATATATTCACCAATACATTGATCAGGATTTAATACCCAAAATTTATGAAGAATTTATAAAACTTAACACCAAAAAACAAGCAATCCAATCAAAACATGGATGAAGGACCTCAGTAGACACTTCTCCAAAGAGATCATACAGATAGACAGTAGACATATGAAAATTTTTCTGTCACTGATCATCAGAGAGATGCAAATTAAAACCACAGTGAGATAGCATCTCGCACCTATCAGAATGGCTATCACCAATAAATCAACAAACAATGGCAAGCATGTGGAGAAAGGGGAACCCTTTTGTATTGTTGGTGAGAATGCAGACTGGTGCAGCCACTGTGGAAAGCAGCATAGAGATACCTTGAACAATTAAAAATGAAACTGCCTTTTGACCCAGCAATCCAACTTCTGAGGATGTATCCAAAGAAACCCAAAACTATTTGAAAGGACGTAAGCACTTCTATGTCCATTGCAACATTATTTACAATCATCAAAATATGGAAACAGCCCAAACATCCATCAGTAGATAAGTGAATAAAACAACTATGGGGTATTTACACAATGAAATACTACTTGACCATAAAATAGAAGAAAATTTTACCCTTTGCTATATACATTATGGATGGACCTGGAGAACATTATGCTAAATGAAATAAGCCAATCAGAAAAAAACAAATACCGTATGACTTCCCTCATATGTGGAATCTAATGAACAAACTGAACTAACAAGCAAAATAGAGATAGATTCATAGATGGAGAGCAGAAGACATCTAAGGGGGGAGGTTAGAAGGTGGAGGGATTGAGCAAAAAGGAGAAAGGAATCATTGTTATGTACAACAGTGTGGTGATTGCAGGAGGGAAGAGGTATGAGAGGGTTAAATGATTATTAAAAATTAATTTTAAAGCCCTGGCTGATGGCACAGTGCATAAGGCACCAACCTGTGAACCCAAGGTCGCTGGTTTGATTCCCAGCCAGGGCACATGACCAGGTTGCAAGCCAGGTCTCCAGACAGGTCCATAGTTGGAGGCAGGTGAAAGGCAACCATACACTGATGTCTGTCTCCCTCTCTACCTCTCTCCCTTTCCCTTTCTCTAAAAATAATAAATAAAATATTTTTAAAAAATTAATTAAAAATAAACAAACAAATAAATAAAGTCCTGGTGAGGCTGCACTTCTCTCCCTGCTTGGGGAGTGTCCTGAGCACGAAAAAGGGGGGATTTTTCATACTTTTTCATACATGGTGTAGGGGAAACAGACCAGGAGCTGTGGAAGCTGTTTGACTTCGATTCAGGCCTCAGTTTTCTCATCTGTGAATAAGGAGTTTGACTTCCAGGATCATTCTTCGTTCTTCCTAGGTCTAACAGGCTGCAATTCTGAGGACTGGGGTAGTTCGGCACCAAATCCAGGTCCCAACCAAATGCCACATCATAAGCCATAAATAAAAAATGAATCACGTCCACATTTACTGGAGAGATGTAAGGAACTCAGCCCTGCCCAGCCAGGACTCTCAGCTGCTACACATGAAAATGGTCTGTGGTAAGTATGATTAACTGGAAAGAGAATGTGCTCCAAAATGGAAAGCTTAGGCTTCATTCATCTAAAACAAACAAACAAGATGAATAATATATACCATATGGTGAGCAAGGATGCTTTCTGAGAAGTAAAATTGTAGATTTTATTTTGTTATTCCTGGAACTATTCCACATGTTCCAAATCTTTTAATATAATTTAATATATGTAAATGTACTATATACATTCCTAAATGAGGTCTCCATATCTCTTTGCATTTTGAGTGTCCCCACTTTCCCCTTTGCTCTTCCCACCTTCCCCATCTTGGCAGATGGCCCTTCCCACAGCCAGAAACATGTTTTCTACAATGAACATCAGTTAGTACCTTGGTAACACAGCAGTCAGTCACACACCAATCAATCACCCATTCATTCCTTCAAAATATAACGCCAATGCCAATCCTTGAAGCCTCTACCTACCGTGGGAATCATCTTGGCTTAGACCTGTTTTGGGTGAGCCAGGAACAAGTGTGGGTGACAATATTAGAGACAAGAGCACTGCAATATTCCCGTCACTTGTGTCCTGAGTGTCAAAAACCTTAGTCTGATAGGGTCATCTGTAAAATAATCAGGCGGCTTTGATAGAGGAGCTTGAGATTCTCTTCCCAGACTAACTCAGGGCAAGTTTCCACTGTCCATGTAGGTTGTTAGCATGTAGTTCTTGTGAAGGGACCAGGAAGGTTGCAAGAGATAGCCGGAGGCAGGCTGGTTCCTGAGGCAATCTGCCTTACAAACTGGATATAGAAAATGTGGTTAAGAGATCCCCAGTTGATTACCCAGCCTAGAAAGAAAGGCTGTGGCAGCCAAGCCTCCCCAGCCGGGAACAGGATGTCTGAAGGCCCCATGAGCCAGAGCAGGATGTTGACGGGTCACTTCCTGCGGAGGAGTCAGAGCAGGGAGCTGTGGGCTACCTCTGTCCTTTGAATCTCCTGGCATACATTTTCACAAATGTGTATATTCACTTGTGTGTCTGTGTATACAGTTTCTTTACTTCAGGACCTCTGACCAGGCCTGCGCTGGCAGTGAGAAGAAAGGCTCACGTGAATTGGAATGTATGAATATTGTATGTGAATGCAGCTTGGTTCCCAGGGAGAGAAAGGGCTGGGTGGCTGCGGCAGACATGCTGAAAACCAGGGAATAACACAGTCCACTACTGGTGAAAGTAGATGCATAAACTAGAGCCTTGCAGCACATTTGTCCTGTTTCTTCTCGGGCAGACGGGAAACTGATGCCCAGGGCATTCAAGACAAAACCCCCATTATTCAGCAGCTTGCTGACAAACTGATTAGATCCAAGCACACGTGCCTGCGTGAATCTAAGTGACAGTGTTTACTAAGAATAGAGGAACTAAGACCTTTATTCTTCTTTTGTCATCATAAAACAAAATGTTATTGATGTTCCAAGGCAAATGCAAATTATTATGACTCCCTTTACCCTTTCTTTCAGAACTGAAAAGGAGATAGAGCTCCCCATGTTTCTGTGTGTGGGGAAGGGGTGCTGGGGTTCCCCCTTGGGTTATCTGTGGTAAATTGCCAGTGAATTTTCTCCTCAAGGCCTTCAAAGTAGGCTGAGAACTTCAATGTGGGCTTTAAGATTTTCATTACTAGTGGCTTAGTGTTATTTGAGGAAACCCTAAGGGAGTGCATTGGCCTTATAAACAACCTCTCAAAACATCGTAAGGACTTTTTAGGGATAGCACACCACAAAGCTGAGATTCTCATCAGCTGCAGCAGCAAGAACACCCATTCACAGATTATGAGTCTGTCTCCCTGAAGGTTATTAAATGTGCCAGAGAATTTCCTCCTTTTTCACAAGCCTACTGGGTCAGTAGCTGTTGTGGCAGCAGTTTAAAAATAATAATTTGTATTCAAAGAAATTGCCTTAGTTTGAGCTAATCGCAAGGGAAATCTGCCTAAATTAGGGACAGAATGGATATAAGGGAAAAGTTGAAACAAAAAAGTTTAAAAAAGCAAAACTTGAAGTAGTACATAAATTAAAATAAGGCAGCTACCAAAATCTTGAAACTAATATACCAACCCCTTGTGCACACAGTATCCAGTGGAGGTTTGTTAGAGATATTTGGTATCCACCATTTGAAGGACAAGGGTTCTTCTGAAAAAACACTGCCTTCTTAAATAGCGGTAAAAACACTTTTTTTACTTGTGTTTTAAATTAAAAAAGGAACCATCAAGTTGTCACTGAATGATCTTACACCTGTAGATGGACCTGTGAAATAGTTATCACAAACTCCACATCCTCCTCTGAGTGCTTGGAAAATATTTTTTTGAGGGAGAGTCACAGACCCTCAGTCGTCTGAGATGCCCTCTGCTCTCTAGCACTGGCCAGCGCAGGAAACGTGCATGTCCTTTTGTCAGGAAAATCAAAAGACAGATTCTCTTGGGAAATGACTAATGGGTGGAAAAACCGAGGAACCCACATTTTTGAGCTCTCCCTTGGTTTCAGTGTTCACCTGGGTGCAGAAATGCATTGAAGGCAGTCTGCGCCCATAAAGAGGCAGAGGGGAACGGTACATCTGGAATGCTTGTAACGCAAAACCCGTGCCTCCTTCCATCCATCAGCCAAGGAAAGTCCCCGCATTGCTCCCCACCCTCCTCTTCACTTCTGATTGCCCTGGGGACTGCGACCTCCCCTGGCCAGGAGGGGCGCCTTGAATCTGCCGCTGTACACCCACCTCTCCAGGGCAGCCAGTGACCCTACGAGGCCCCAGCACATCTGTACTGTCCCGTCATTCCCTTTGTCAAACAATAGTGTGTTCTGTTTGAATATTGTTTTATAAATAGTTTGCGCTAGAGGAGATAGTGACCTTTTTGGAAAACCGCTCCTGGCATGAACCAAGATATTTTGCGACTCTAAGCTCTCTGAGAAGGCAGTGTGTATCGGAAAGCCAGCAGGAAAAGCAATGGTTGCTAGGGGAACAATTGAATTGCTGACACAGAGACATACGATGCAACTGAAAACTCTTTTTTTCTTCTCCTGCCACAAGGAAGAGAAAGCAGATGAGTCAGAGGGAAGGGTGGATGGCCCTTTCTGCCTATTAAGAAAGCTAAAAGCCTACTAGCAGCCTAAAGCAAAGCATGTCCAGTGGCAGTTAAGGCTGAGAAGAGCCAAGAGTGACAGCAAGTTGGGGATAAGTTCCTGGAGGCTGAGGGTGGTAGAGGGACACAGCGCCAGCTTGGGAAAAAAAAAAAAAAAAAAGCACCTACTAATGTGACAGACATTAGGCTGTGTGATGACAAAGTGCAGAAGGCACTTAATCACGTGTAGATATGTGTTTCCTCCAACACCATCTCCTACATACTTGTAAATGCTTTTGAATGGATTGATTCATTCACTCACGGAACATTCAGTTGCCATTTTTGAGAGCCTATTGTTTGTTTAAACACCTTGATGAGGGACATAATTTACATAATTTAAAATTCATCCATTGTAACTATGTAGTTCAATGATTGCTTTTTAGTAACTTTATAGAGCTCTTCAGTCATTCCTCCAATCCAGTTTTAGAACCTTTCCATCTGCCTTGATCCATTCATAGTCAGTCCTGCTCCCAGCTCCAAGCAACTACTGATCTGTTTTCTATCTCAAGATTTATCTTGTCCAGACATTTTATCCAAATTGTGTCATATGATCTGTAGTCTGTTGTGTTTGGCTTATTTCATTTCACATAATGGTTTTGAGATTTATCCATGTTGGTCCACATGTCAGTAGCTTGTTCTTTTCAAAATATTAACTAATATTCCATTGTACACCGATATCACATTTTGCTTATCCATTCACCAGTAGAAGGACATTTGGGTTGTTTCCAGTTTAGGGAGATTATAGATAAAGCTGCCATAAATATGCACATACAATCCCTGTGTGGACAAAGATTTTCATTTCTCTTGGGTACATGCCTAGGAGAATTATTGGATCAAATAGTAACTATTTCTTAACTTTTTAAAAAACCGCCAAAGTGTTTCCAAAGTAGTTTTACCATTTTACATTCCTGTCCAGTTCCTGTTTCTCCACAACTACTGTCTACGTTTGTATTACCAGTCTTTTTCATGTTGGCCATTCTAGTAGGTGTGTAGTGGTACCTGATTATAACTTAATTGTATGTTCCTGATGACTAACAATGTTGAGTTGAGAAAAGATACTCCATTTCATGTCCTAAATGTTTTTTTTAATTAGGAAAAATATTTAAAATAATAGGATTTTGAGTGGAAAACAGGAAAAACCAGACCAAAACCAATTAATAAAAACACATATTTCTCATTACAAATTATTTGCAGCAGAATCATCCAGAGAATTTGCTAAAAATGCAAATTCCTCTAGCCTGCAGAATCAATACCTGGATAGGGATTCCATAGCCCACATTTTTTTCCCGTCCCCATGCCAGGTGACTTTTATGCACACTGGAGTTGGAGAGCCACCACCCTAAACCCAGGCACTTTTGCTCCCACAGCAACTGGTTCACTGACTGTAGCTTCAGGAGTCCCCACTACCTGAGGTCCCTGAGTAACAAGTAACCCCGTAAGAAACATTCACCCCAAGCATGATGAACTCAGAGTGTAAACCTTCAAGAAAGCCCTCTTTCGAACTCTAGATTTTTCTCCTTCTGGAAATGGAAAAGTTAGAATTCATTAGACACATTGTACATAATCCTTGTGTGCTGTTCCTGTACAGAGAACCCAATTCCCATCTCCTTTATAAGTGCTCTGAGTTCAAATATGAAAATGCAGTCTCAACCAAGTTCATGAAAGCATTGGCCATTTTGAGAAGGAAAGCTCTTATTTTAGTGTCATTTCCACAAGGAAAGCTTTAATGTTATCTTTGGGTTAAGTAAAAACTCATCAGCAGCTGGCTTTAATTGATCCACTCCACCTGGGGAGTGCAGAGCCCAGGACGAATGCAAGCATCTTAACCAGTGTCCCCCCTTCCTCAGATACTCTCCTGCTAAGACTGACTGATCTAAATGATTTAAAAATCGCCCTTAGACCCAGGGTTTGGTATCATCACTAAGTCATGCTTTATACATGACTTTCAAAGTACTATTGCTGTTACCCAAAACAGAGGAACGAAAATACCAATGCCAGGGCCAGGCCAGGCTTTGGGAGGAAATTTCACTTTAAAAGAAAAAATTAGGACTCAGAGGGACACATTCTTTGGACACCATGATGATGGCTCAAAGAAGAAAATGTTAATAAAACTGGTAGAAAAGGGTTCCAAGAGCTTAAAGTGGAGGGGCTGATGGTCTGGAATCTTACCAACAAGCTGCTTTTTATTTTCTTCATAAAGGAAAACCTAAGAAGGAAATCTTCTCATTTGTACTTCAAACTAGTTTAATATATATATCCTAATATATTTTATACACACACACACACATATGTATATACACACACATACAATAAGCCTCCCACCCAGAAACCCTCCCACTGGCTATTAATTCTATGAGATTGGTCCGTGGGTGGCATCTTGGGCAGCCAGTAAGTACATCATTGTGCTGCTCCATCCCTCCAGGGACCCTCAGAATATGCACATATGACACCAGGACAGAACACTGCCTCTACCCTCTATTCTTTGTGGGGGTTTCCCTCCAAATAGCTACTCGGAGGCCCTGGAAAGTAGAATTGCTTTGTAGGAACCCAGAACTGCTAATGGAATTACTGGGCACAAATTGCTTGGCACTGCAAATTGGAACAATTAGCAGACCTTTGTGATGAAGGCACGTTGGGTGTGAAACAACTTGAGAATGGAGTAAAAATGGACCTATTATTCTTTGACTTAATTAAGTGCACATAATATATTCAATGTGTTTTTGCCAAACCCTATATTTATCTGTACTGTTGGAGATGAGGGGGGGCCACTCCTAAACCAGACCAAGCCTGGAATGAAAGGAACAAGTAACTCCTTCCAGTGGATGAGAACTAGCTCAGTTGCACATCGTCTTATGCACAGATAAAATTATGCCAATAACACTCAGTTATTTTTGTTTTGTAATAGTTATAGATTTTCATAGAAATTAGCAATAGAGACATGGACCCCATCTGAAATAATGCCATTTAGTAATGCAACTTTTTCTCCCTTTAGTTCAGTCCAAATCGTGAATGTACTGTCCCCTGTATTTCCCCAGATAGTAAACTAGACATGTCGGTTGGAATCAAGGTTTAAAATTGGCACACAAAATTTCTGCCCTGTTAATATAAAAATGTCAAGTGGCCTGTTTATAATTTTATATTTTCAAACAACCATTAAATTCTTTTCTAACTTGTCTATTCCTATTATTTAAAAGAGATTATATATTTTAAAAATATATATAATCTGTATAGTTAGCATTAACAACCATTCTCTGGGGAGTGAGGAACTGTGACTCAAAACTGTTATCAGAGCTTGAAGGGACTGTAAAAGTGACCTGGGGGACTTTGCTCCTTCCCTACAGGTCAGGCAAACTGGCATCTTCGGACTCCTTGTCCAAGCTGGGTCCTAAATCCCTCCTCAGGTGTGTGCAAAACTGGCACTAGAGAGTGAGTTAGGCTGATGGCCTGTCCCAGCCCTACAGCAGGGACTTCTTGGCATTGCTTTCATTGCTTTCTTCTCTCTCTCTCTCTCTCCCCCTCTCCCCCTCCCCACTCCCCCATGTATTTCCCCCTTAAGAATCATCTTTCCTATGATGCAAGTACTTGCTTTTTTTCCTCAGATAAACTCTTCTGATTCTTGGGATACACTACTTCACGGTGTCTTGTTATTTATGTTAATCAAGTTGTTTCTGTTTCAACTTTGAATGTCTTCCATGTTGGAACTCTTCTGGAGCAGCACAACTTTTACATTTTGTGGAATTTCAGAATTTC
This sequence comes from Noctilio leporinus, assembly GCA_004026585.1. Classification (NCBI taxonomy): domain Eukaryota; kingdom Metazoa; phylum Chordata; class Mammalia; order Chiroptera; family Noctilionidae; genus Noctilio; species Noctilio leporinus. Next base: position 582,241 of record PVIW01000219.1, read on the forward strand.
TGAAAACTTGCAGGAATAGTACAAAGAATTTACCCAGGCTCTCCAATAGTTAAGATTTTTCCACCTTGGCTTTATCATTTTCTCTCGCCGTAGGAACATATTTATTATAGTAGTATTTTTTTTTTTTTTGTCTGGACTACTTGAGAGTAAGCTGCAGCATCATGTCCCCTTGACTTCTACATACTCCAGTGTGTATCTGAAGATGAAAAGTATTGCACTTCAGTGCTGAAAAAAGAAAAAGCAGATAAGAAAAAAGCAGGAAATTAAAATCCATCTGGATTCTTACTACCCAGAAATAAGTATTTTTGCTGTATATCCTTTCAATCTTTTTCTCTGCATATATTCCATTTCTTTACGCAAATATGACATTATATAAACAACTCAAGCCCTGCTCTTGGAGGGCAGCCTGGGTTCAAATCCTGTGTGTACTCCTCACTATCTGTGTTCATTTCCTGTGGCTGCCATAACAAGTTACCACAAATGGGTGGCTTAACGCAGCAGAAATGTGTTCTCTCAGAGTTCAGGAGCCTGGAGGCCTGATATCACAGTGTTGGCAAGATTGGCTCCTTCCGCAACTCTGGGAAGAGTCTGCTTCTTGCTTTTCTCTCCCAGCTTCAGGTGGCTGTCAACAGACCTGGTGCTGCCCGGCCTATCACTCCATCTCCCCACTTCTCACAAAGTCCTGGGCCACCTGTATCCTGTGGTTCTCAAGTCAGTCTCTCCTTTCTCACGTAAGGGGGCCTATCATCGATGAATCCAGGATGATTTCCTCTTGAGATTCTTAATGAATGACCTCTGCAAAGATCCTATTACTAAATAAGGTCATGTTCTGAGGTTGTAGGTGGACATGAATTTTGGGGGGACACTATCTCACTATATAGCCTTATGCTCATGAATCAGGAATCTTAACTGTCTACGTTTCTATGGTGTTTGAAAGATTAAATGTGATAATATACATAAAGCAATTAGCACAGTACCTAGGACATAGTAAGCATGCAAGAAATGCTAGCTATTGATTATGGCAATAACATGACTGTAACAATTTATTCAATCAGTAATCTATTGGCTATTTAGTACCCCACACCCCATTTTTTTGTTAAGCTCTTAGTAAAACAAACATCCTTGTGACATTATTTTGAGACTTTTTTAAAAAACATATTCATGATTATTTTCTTAGCATACATTTCTTGATAGGGGTCACAAATTCTAAGGCTTTTGATTCAACAATTTCTTTCTTGGACTGTACGGTTTTATGAGAGATTTTCCTTGTCTATTTTGGGATATCATCTTTTGCACAGGAGATTTATCTTAGTTTTCCCAATATTGCCCTTCCTGGAGAGTCCCACACACTATGCTAACGGTCCAACGATACTGTCACCTGTTCTCCAGGTGATTCTGCTCCCATGGGAAGGCACAGGCAAGGCCTGAGGGGGAGCACAGCAGGATGCGCGTCCCTGAGGGCCAAGGCCAGCTGGGGAAGGGGCAAGCACCAAATCAGAAGCAGAGCCACGGGATTGAGCAAAGCAGTTTTGAACACTCAGGTAAACGGTAAACCACAACTGTGGCAGGAAAACAGCCCACCACAAATAAGAGCCTAAAGCCCCAGCTGACACTTCGGTGTTCATGTCTCAAGAAATTGCTCAGCAGTTCAAACGTCCCGGTTCAAAGCACTCACCACACGGAGAGGAACCCGAGAGGCCATCTTTCCGGGGTAACCCTCAGGCCACAGGTGACTCCAGCTGCCTTGTTAGTCCGGCCCCCCCAAACCCTTCCTCCTCCTCCTCTTCCTGCTCCTCCTCCTCACAGAGGGGAGGTGAGATAAGCAGGAAAGTAAAGGCCCCTTTGCAGGGTTTCTTGCTGCCACCAGACCAGTTTGGTTTTCGGTTTTCATCTGGCTGTTCATTATGCTGGAGCTCAGAGAGGTTCACATACATGCACCGGCAGGTCAGAAATAAGATGGCTAAAGCCTGGTGTACTAAAGGCACTGACTTTTGTCGGTTTACTGCTGAACCAAATGCACAAACCTTTAGTCAGCTTATTTTGACCACAGAAAATATTACCAGTGCAGGTGACCACAAGTGGTATTTAAAAACATCCTGACAGTTTGGGGAGGCCAAAACAAAGAAATACCTCCACCCCCACCCCCCATCCCCCCCACACACCCAGCTTTATTGCTTCTCCCACACAAAACTATTTTTCTTTGGATAGGCATTCTTTTTTCCCTCTTTTAAAAAAATAATGTTTGAAATAGTTCCAAAAAGTCAAAAATTTGGCGGTGGGTGGGTCTCTCTGAAGAATCTATATTAAGCTTCGCAAAGGGCTTGTGAAAACTTGTTTTTATTTTCTGTATTTTGATTGTTGTGGGTTTGCACCCCTGGAGTTTCGTTTTGACTTTTTGGGTTAAATGAGTTTCAAAATGAAACTCATTCAATTGTCAAATTTTCCCCCAAGTTTTTTATTTAAAAAACTGGAACCTCTCTTACTCCATAGGCTATGTCTATTAATTTTTATCCAGAATTCCATTTTTTTCTTTCTTGCAAGCTCTCTCCCTCCTTCCTACTGTTTGTTTAATTCCTCTTTCCTTGGTGCCTTGGGAAACAGTGAGCAGAGCCAACGAAACTTTGGCTTACATGTCCAAAGAGCTGAGCTCATGTTCTTGCTCCTGGTGGCAAAGCAAACTTGAGCAGATGTGTGCCTCAGTTTCCCCATTGGAGAAATGGGGGGCAAACAAGATCTCCTTTTCATTTTTTTTTTTAAATTTTATTGTTGTTGTATTACATCCATCCCTTTTTTGCTCCCCTCTGTTCCCCTCCCCACCCACCCTTTTCCCCCAAAGTCAATCCCACCTGTTGTCCATGTCCATGGTTCCTTTATACTAGGTTCTTCTCTAAGCTGCTCCCCTTCTTTGCCTCTGCCTCCCCCCTCCCCCCAACCCCTTTCCCCCTGACCACTGCAGGCCTATTCCTTGTATTCATACACTTGGTTCTGTTTTGCTTGTTGTTAGTTTTGCTCATTATTGTCCAGTAATGGGTGAGATTATATGATACCTGTCCTTCACTGACTGGCTTATTTCACTAAGCATAATACTCTCCAGTTCCATCCATGTTGTTGCAAAGGGTACAAGTTCCTTTCTTTCTGCCACATAGAATTCCATTGTGTAAATGTACCAAAGTTTTTTGATCCAATCATCTCCTTTTCATTTTTAAATGGTGCCGTGACTAGAAAACCAAGTTCAACTTGATCATCAATGAGGGAACCATGTTCCTTTTAATTAAAAGCTGTCATTATAAAGAGGGATACGTCACTCAAATATCTTCATAAGCATCTAAAGTCTCAGGACCTGACATTGGAAACTACAAAATGAATTGTCTGCTACTCCAGGAGGGTATAGCCTTAGACATATACATTGATTGGCAAAAAGCCAATCTATGATGAAATAATAAGGTAAATGAGCTAATCAACACTCTATACTTCCTCTACCACATTATGCAAAATGTTTAATAAGCTGAAACTATATTCAGCTTGTATTCATTTCTTATTGCCTCCGTAAGAAATGACTGTAAACCGAGTGGCTTTAGCATATTATAGATTTGTTATCTGACAGTTCTGGATTTCCGAAGTCCAAAGCCAGTTTATTGGGCTGAAATCATCAGGGTTGTGTGCTTCCTGTAGGCTCAAGGGAGAATCTTTTTCCTGACTTTTCCAGCTTCTGAAAGCTTCTGGTACTACATACGTCTGTGCTTGCAAAAGAACATTTGTGATTACTTTGGGCCCACCTAGATAATGCAGGATAATCTCCCCAGTGCAAGATCCTTTTCTTCATCACATTGACAAAATCCCTTTTGCCACAGAAGGCAACAACAGGTTCCAGGGATTAGGATGTGGGCCCCTTGGGTGCGCCCATTATTCAGCATTGCAACCAGCTGGGTTCACACTGTTGATGCCAGTATTTAGAACACACCTAGGTCCAGGTATTTGTTTAATATATATGAAATGAATGGGAGAAATAGGTTATGCTCCTTCTTGGCAGTTCTGTTCATCAGGTGCTTACTGAGCACCCGGTATGAGCCAGACCCTTGGCATGCAAGGGCTGCCCCGATGGCAGACAATCAAGGAGAAAACTGACAGAAGCAGAAGTCGGCCCTGGGTATTCAGAGTCCAGGGGAGCAGGGACACCTTAAGGGTCCTATCTGTACCTTGCACTTTCTTTCTTTTAACTGTTGGCTGCTCCATTCTTTCAGAATTATTTGAACACATCCCCTTGGCAAATGTAATTAATTTTACTCAGATGTGTTTCATTATTCCTGTTTTTTTTTTTTTTTTTTTTTTCCTCCTTGGGTACCCTTCTGATGCACCAAGTTTCTACTGAGAACTACTAAAAGAATCGATGACTGCTTCTCTACAGGACCTCCTCATTTCCATCAGGTGCCGGCCCCACTCGGAGGAAGCTCAGGTGGCTCCAGGGGGGTCTTATGTGCAGCTCAGAAACACAGAATTGGTCCAATGGGTTTTCAGGGCCAGACTTGGGAGGGTGAGCACTGTAGCTCGCTGGTTTTATATGTAAATGTCTTTCAAATTTCCAGTAGTGCCAGTATACACATGACCTCTCAGAATATAACCTGTTAGCAAGCTTTAGACTGCCTGCTCATGCACCATTGTCCAGAACCTGAATATCCTCAACTCAGCTCAGGGTGACTCGGTAAATTATGGTACACCACACGGCTTAGGGCCCTTTCACACAGGCCTTCTGAATTGCAGAAGGGCTGTGCAGAGGCAGGCCTTCTATTATTGTAAGGAGCCAACCGCCAAGCTCCTCTGCCTGCACCCGACCTGGGGCTTTTTGCATCTCCAGTCCTAGCCATCTGAAATGGAGCCCACTTGAGTGCAGAGGAGAGGCTGGCTTAGAGGAGGTGGGCAATGGGGACTGAGGGGGCGCCCTCCAGCACTGCAGCAGCCGTGGGTGCGGAGGTGAGCAGGACATGTCTCCATGTCACTCAAAAGGTGAGGACTGTCTGGTATCTGCAAACCCACATCCTCCCCCCGCCCCCCCAAGGACATGAAGTTCTTGCAGAAATATATACTTATCCATTTTTGAAAGGCTGATGATGGGTCTTCTTAGAGTTTGAAGGGATGCCTTTGTTGTTCAAAGGTATGAGTTAAATTGTGAACACATTTGGTTCAAGTTTAGCCCTGAAAGCTTTTCCTCTTTAGCGTCTCATGTCCTATTAGCTGATAGCATTCCTGAGCATGTACGTTTCTGTGCTGCTGACCTTTTGGTGGTGGATACTGGAAAAAATACAGAGTGCTAATCCCACACACCTGCTTTCAATTCTGCCCACATGGGTTGGGAGTAGGAGGTTTATTCACCCCGAATATTTCTGCACAATTTTCAAAACCCGCATTTTTCCATGCTAACACATCTCTGCTTGTCAGCACCTAATTGAGTACACACACACACACACACACACACACACACACACACACACACACACGGTTAGGCGCCTAGCGTTTTGTCCTCAAAGAAAGGAGTCCGCGCGTGTAAGCTAAAGTGACCACTAGGTGGCAGTATATGAAACACTGGGCAGGTGAAGGAAGTTTGAGGACTAGCAGAGCAAAAGTCCCCAGATTTCAGTCTGTAAATTTTTTTAAAAAAGAAAAAGGAAAGTATTCCATAGGCTTGTCAAATTTTTATTTTTCCAAAGAATATAAGACATAAAGCAACTTCCACTGCTTTCCAAGAGAAATATTTTAACCGTAAAGAAATAAGGACAGGATCTCAAAACTAGGATTGTCTTCTAAACCTAATAAATGTAGCATTAGGGAAATCTCACTACATTGCCCTTTTATTCTCATGTTCATGTCGACTAGTGAAAGAATCATTATTAATAAGCATTTGGGAAATAAACCTAGAGGAAGGTTTGTAATTTCAGTTGTGTTCCCTGAGTAAAATCAAGATCTTTGGGCTCACACTATCTTATCTCCAAATTGACCCAAAGGTCTAAGTAGGATTTCTGTCGACAGGCACAGAGAAGTAGCAGGATTGCCATCTGAGCAACTGAATTTGATAAAACTCACTAAGAAGTGTGTGTCTAGATGAACACAGGGGATGTCTACACATGTGCTGCCTCCTGATCTGAAGGACCTCAGTCTCCCCTTGTTCAGGACCAACACTGACCATTGCTAAGACTTCCTGGACCTCGCTGAACGGGGCCAACTCGCTGGGTGGGGGCGGCGCCCCCCAGGTCCTCCAGCCTCACATCTTGCTTTAAGTTCCCAGGGAATTCCGCACTAGCACATGGGGTCCTGACGGCACCACCCATTTCTGCGGCATAAGTGGGCTGTGACTCTACCTACCCAGTGTTAAAAAAAATGTGAGGCAATCATGGTCTTTCAATCAGACAGACCCTTACTCAAATTCTAGGGCTTAGGCAAATCACTTCACCTCTCAAATCCCCAGTCTCCTCATTTGAAGATTGGGATAATAACATACTCATAGTCATAGTGAGATTAAAGGAAGTAATCTATAATACACTGCTTACTCCGTGTTCAATATACATGAATTAATATTCATAACAGTATTTGTCTTGGCGCAGGGTGCTCCTTTCCAAGGCAGGCAGGGCTTGGTCATCCCAGAATATGCCCTTCTTTGCAATGAGAATGCTACATGCCATGTGTTGGGAGAAATTGTTCCCAGCAAATCGCCAACTTTGAATCTTTGATTTCCTTTAGTCAGCGCTCACTTGGTAGCTGAAAGGTACTAGGGTGTGATGCAGGCTGCAGATCCCGTTCTGCAGCACAACGAAGCCCAGACTCTATCCTTCTAGGGTCCCAGCAATGCTGGTAACTCAGGGACGGCAATTACTTGGCAAGCAAAGGTCAGGGAGTCCGGTTAAGCGTTTCCGTCATTCTTAATTCAGTAAAAGGTCCCATAGCAGGTATCTATCTCCCCGGCAAATACGCAGCTTCTGGTAAGGTTGGGGAGCACAGAGAAAACTCCAGATAACCGCACACTGAAAATGATACTGAGGCACTGGAGTTGTGGAATGACTGTGCTGGCCGGATTAGGAAATCCTCACTTGTCACGCTCTCCGATCGTTGATGGTAAAGGCTGTGCTTGTACTGCCACCTAGTGGTTGCAAGAGCCACACTCGGTCTGGGAAGAATTCTGGACCACCCCACAGTCAGTCCCCGCTGTGGGGTTAACACCAAGAACGAACATCTTGCTCAGGGAAATGTTATAATATGGACATTTTATTCACAGTTTTGCAAGCTAATTTACTAATTTACTAATGGAATTTCTTCATCCCTCAAAAGCACTGAAAAGCTTGTGAGAGTCACGGTAGGGACAGAAGCACCAGCCCTAGAATTTAAAGGCTCATTTGAGTCACTAGGTCACCAGGAAACTTCTTTTTTAAAAAAGATTTTATTTATTTATTATTTTCAGAGACAAGGGCAGGGAGGGAGGAAGAAAGGGAGAGAAGCATCAATGTATGGTTACCTTTCAACCTGCCTCCAGCTATAGACCTGGCTGGAGACCTGGCTTGCAACCTAGTTATGTGCCCTGACTGGGAATCGAACCAGCAACCTTTGGGTTCGCAGGCCAGCGCCATCCACTGAGCCATGCCAGCCAGGGCCAGGAAACTTTTGAAGTGGCTCACACCTTCCATATTCTCTTGGGAAACCAGAAGTTAACAATACCCAGAGTTGAGGCGGCAGTGAAGTTGGAATGTGAAGTCCCTTTGTAAATGGTACAGTGTCCTCTCCTTCTAACATACTGCTGCCCCTCTGCACCTGGCCCTACCTCTCCACCTCTGATGCCCCCACCTCACTTCAGTAAAGCCAACCAGCCAGCCTCCTCTTCTTCCCCAGGAAGTAGAGGAACCCTCACCCTTGATGGTGCTGGAAAGAGAGTACGAACAAAAGCCAAACCAAAACAAACAAAAAAGAAAAGAAAAGGAAAGAACCAGCCCAGGACATGCTCATGGAGAGAGTTAACAATCAAAAGAGGCACAGGAGACCCTGTCATTCCCAGGATACACTTTCATGCAGAAGAAAACAGCCACCCTAAGGTGGGTTGCCAAGACAGGACACACTGAGTTGATGCTAGGGATGGGCCCAGAAGCATAGACCAAGCGTTCTTGTCCCCTCAGTCTCTGCCCTGGCCCTTGGCTTTCCTGTATGACCTGGGCAGATGCATCTTCAGAACAACTTCCTGCCGGCTCAGCCCTCTGGTCTCTGAAATTCTCCAAGACTGCATTCTACAAAATTATTTGCACTCCTCTGAGCCTCCTGCTTCTCCCTCCCCATGGGCTGGCTGCAGCTCACTGTGTGTCCTGCATCCCCAGCTGACATCCAGGGCAGAGGTTTCCAAACTTGCTTGATTATACACCTTTATCCATAAAGTCATTTTGAGCACAACTTTACTATGAACATTTAAGCATATCTATGCATTACTATATTACTATATCATGTATATTATGAAACGTATAATAGCTATCCTAAAAGAGTGAGAAACTAATATACTCTAGGCCCTAGAGTGGGTGCAGCCCCTTTGGGGTCCATAGGGCTACAAGTCTGGACCTTATCTTTGGCTGTGGTTCAGGGATAGAGAGGTTGTTTTTCATGAGAGGGCTTTCAATAAGAGGAGCTGGGAATCCGAGGAAGACTCTCTCCTGAAGCCCCCACGTAAACTCAGAGGTGAAGGAGACATCTACCAGGAAGCAGGGCAAGGCGTGAGGAGGAACCATGATTCTCCTTTCAAATTATGTCTTCCTCAGGGGTGCCTCAGGAGGATGTGGCCACACGCTGTGGGGAACCCAGATGCAGAGGCCACTAGTGTCCTTGCCTTGTGTTATTGAATCTTCTGATTCTTCTGAGAGGACTCCGTCATGACTTGCTGAAGTAGAGATGAACAGCTCTCCAGCATTCACTGGGTACAAGCACTACTGGCTCATTTGCATCCACTGTACAATTTAATCCCCAAAGCAATCCTGAGACAGGTGAGTCCATGGCACCCCTGAGCTGAGGTTATGCAGTGCTGCCCCTCAAGACCACACTTCTCATTTGGAGTAGAGTCTGCCTATTTCTAAAGCCCCTGACTAATCAAACAAGTTCAGAATAGTCAATGTTGGATAGTAATATTAATAAAATTGGTTAATCTTTATAAAGGCTTCACTATCACATTCGTTCCTCACAAAAGCACAATGGAGGTAGAAGAGAGGTGGTGAGCACACAAGACAGGGTACAGATGACGTAGTGTAGACTCCCACACCTATGTTATGTTAGTAACCAGTGCCACCCAAATAGAAAGTTGTGAAAGTATGATGTCTGACTTCAGTGCCAGAAACTGTCAGAAACTATAACTTCTACCTCTTTCTCCAAGTCAGAGAATTCAGAACTCAGCAAGCAGCATTGGTGCTTGCTGGAGGTTCCCTCCCACCCCAGAGTGCTGCCCGTGCCAGGAGGGGTTTAGATCAAACCATATGAGTTGGTCAGATCAGCATGAAGTGGGGCAAAGCCAGGAGTCCCTGCTCAGATCTGAAGTGCCGTTTCCTTGCTGCGAAATGGAGGGGCTGGACGACTCTCCTCGATTCCCCTGACCGCTAACTTCTCTGGTTCTATAAGACGGGAAATTGCCATTTTTGAGTAGAGAAGGAAAGAAAGGTGTAAAAACGATAATTCCCTCTCCGTAGCATGGATTCTGCTCCAGCCTGGAGGACGGCCCTTGACCCCAAACTATGTTCGCGCACTCCTAAGCACACCGCGTGTTCCTTTTCTATGTTTAACTATCCTGTGGAAACTCAGCCCTTCCTTTGATTTCTGAATTTTAGGGAAACATTCTTTATTTCTGGAGACTCCCTAGTTTCAGAACGTGGAATTGCTCAAGCAACGCTCCCATGACCTTATCCTCTGCAGGTGGCTTTCTCCTTGATTGTGTGACAATTCAACCAGAATTTCATCCTGTGATGGGCTGCGTCCCTGAAACGCATTTAGGAGACGTATTCAAGCAATAGCTTAAAACCCCTTCCTAGTAGCTCATTGTCTATAAATTAGACTTTCAGCTAATTTTTAGAACATTCCGTGTTGCCTATGCTCACAAGGCAGTATTTACAAATATAAAAATCAAAGCCTGTTTATAAATTCATGATTGTTTACTGCCCCTAACCAATAGCACAGGGCAGTGAATTCTCACTCAGCCCCTAGACCATTACCTACCTACCTGGAGCTCAGGGGTCATGTCTCAGGCATCTTGTTTTTCTGTAGCCCTGGTCCAGTGCTGCCTGTTTGTTGAGTGAAATGGGCTTTTCATAAAGAGTTCACAAGTCTGTTAAGTCTATCAGTTGCTGGACAGCTCTAATGGGACATTATTCCACAGCAGAGCTAAGACCTATTTCTATGTCATGTGTCCTGCACAGATGGATGGAAGCTGGAGGAGCTCACTAAATCCTCTCTAATGGGTACAAGAGGAAGTGGCAGGAATCCTGGGAACCTCAGCAAGCAAAGTGTTCTGGAGGCCAGCCCCTGCTCACGCTCTCATCCTTTCTGAAATCAATACATGGCTTCGTTGCCTCTTTAAAATAATACAAAGAAGTGTGAGGAATCATTCGGCCTCTTACTGTTGTACAACTGGGCAACTTAGACCTCATTCATCGGCCTACTAAACTATCCCTTTTTCAGAATCAGATACCATCCCCAAATTTTCTGATATTCTTGTTTGTTTAACTGTACTGGCTTGCTGAATTTGATACAAGTTCAATGTCATTTCCTTCCACAAGCAAGTCATCTATTTGGACTTGAGATACTGAACAAGTGATGCCTGGCCTCATCTGAACCCTGCCGATGTATTCTTTGTCCCCCAAATTTCTGATTTCAGCAAGAGAACCATTCTCTTGAGTAATGACATTGGTGGGGAAATGAGTATGCATAGACCTCATCTTGTCCTGGAAGCCCAGTGTGACACCCTTGATCATGTTGTGTGCATGACTGCAGATGGTGTGAACAGTGGCAGTTCCTTCCTATTTCCTGCCACTTGTCAGCTCAGAGCCTCTTCTCTTGCTTTCCAAGGTGACTGAGCTCTACATTGATGTGATTGAAGTCCCTCTGCCGGGTACCTCTGGGGCCCTTCACTATGCAACACTTCAGATGTTGACATTTTCTAGGATGTAGACAGTCTGGTTGTGAGAATGGTCTTCATCCCTGCAGTAGACACTGCAAAAAAAGCTTCCTGCTCCCTTTTTGGTATTTTAGCAGATCCCCATGCCATACCAGCAACATGTTGTAGGAACTGGCCGTACACGAACATGTAACTAAGCTTCCTTGGCCCAACCTCCATTCGCCTCATCTTGCACCATCCTCCACCCTAAAAGCTAACATTGGTCCTGCATTCAGCTCTAGGAGCTTATAGTTTTCTATGTGGCTGGATGTAAGCGTCATCACTAGGTCCCACCTACTCCCTCATCTTTCCCACTAACCTATTATCACAGGAGCTAGAGGTTCTTACCGTTAGATTTTAATTCATGTAGAGCTCTAGCGATGAAAGAGGCTTAAGAGGTCATCTACTTGCTTTGTCCCATACAGCAGCCAGCAGCCACTAGCCACATATGACTATCTACATTTTAAACTAATTAAAATTACATAAGAAATTGAAAAACTTGGCTCCTCAGTTCCACTAGCCATCCTTCAAGGGCTAATATCCACACATAGCTGGTGGTTTCGAGAGTAAAAGTGTGAAAGTAAGTAGAACCTTTCCAGTGCCACAGAACTTTCTATCAGACAGTGGCGGTAGACAAAAACACTGAGTTTAACAACAAAGAAAAGAGTAGATGCTTCACCCACGGTCTGTATAGCAGAACTATGAATGAAACACATACTGGGATATACAACACCATTTCGGAGCTGTTAAACTTTGCCTTAGTTCAAGTCATATGAGATAGACTTGGTAATGAATTTCAACCTGTTATGAAAGCATAGACTGGGCATAAGTGAAAAGTTTTGTTTGGTTTTATTTTGAGTTGCTATAGAGAAGAGCCAGGGAGTGTGGAATAGGAACTCCTATGGGTCTAATCTCCAGCACTGTTTGCTTTGGGGCACCTTACTTAACATCAGTGCCTTCCTCTGTGAAATGGGACAGTAGGAAGGATTCCTTGTTAGGATTGTTGAGGAAATCAAAGCAGGTAACATTCAAGATAATTACATGCAAAACAGAGAGCTCTGTCCAGGTGTTAGTTATTGTCTTGATTTACACCCCGTCATTTGGTACCTCTTTCATGGCAGTTATCATACCAGATTCTGGGTGGCCACCATTACCTTACATTTAACAGGTGTATGTATTTTATCATGTTTAAACAGTTGAGGGATCTACTCAACATCCTTATTTGAAGATGATGTAGTCACAGCCCATGTGGTTTTGTGAGCCGCAAAGAATAGTTTAATGGTTCAATTAGCTCTTTGAGGAGATCCATGGTGCTTAAGATATGCCAAATAAGCAGCATGCAACCTCAGTGGGGAGAAGTCAAGCGACTTCAGCGTGAAGACACAGCTTCCTGCAGAGCCAGATGTAGTTTGCATTTTCCTCTTGCTTTTTCCCAATGGCAGTGCTCAGGGGGAATAAACTTTACTTAACCTAATTAATTTTAATCACAGCTTTTCAAATCTCATACTGTGAAAAGAATTACAAATTGGAATACATTAATAGAAGCCATAGTTTATGCTGTAAGCTAATCATGAAATGTGCGTTTACATTTTCTGCATGAGTTTGCAATTACCATTAAAATAAAATTCCGTATGTCCTTCTAAATTACCAAAATGTGAAGAGCAGATTGAGCCAGGCCCATTTTTGTGTTAAATTACCAGAAGAATGTCTAAATTTTCAAGAATGAGACAGCCTCCTCCATTGAGTTATAGCAAGAAAGGATTTTCAGTCACCTGCTCCATCTATTTCTGTTTTGAAACAATAATCTTTTAAGCTAATTGTGCAAATGTCTCACCCGCTTTAACAATTAGTTCGAGTTGAGTACAGAGAAATTTTATCTGTTTATAAATAAATAAATATACATATGTGTATATATATATATATATATATGCACACACACATACATGCATGCACAAATACATACATTTATCTATACACATATAGGTATATGTATTTAGATCTATGCATGTAATTTTGCTCTAAGGTTCCATGTAGACTTTGATGGATGGATAGATGTAACTAAACACTACCTGGTTTCTGAAAGGAGAAGTTTAGAGGAAGCACAGAGGGTATAATAATAAAATTTTAATAAAGAATTAGTTTTCAAATTAGAATAGAATGGCAAGACATCTGCACAGTAATAGCATGGCTTCTATGTGTGTAGGATTCGGCAGTTTTTTATCTCCTTCCCCACACTTCATCTCTCTTGGTCCCAAGGTGGGAAGCACAGGTTTAACCATCCCTATTTTACAAGCAAGAAGCCTGAGTGTCAGTGTGGATCAGAGACGGCCTTTGAACTGCAGTCTGAGGCTATTCTAATAGGAAGGCTCCTGGCACCGAGAAACACAAATTTTGGATTATGATAGCTCAGTGAGGAGGCACAGTTGGGCATAGCAGTGATCACATGCAAATATCTGAGTATTAGCAATGCCAAGTGCTGTGGGTGCGAATGCCCCTCCCTAAAACATTATGAAGTTTCAACTGGCTTGTCTTGGTTACCTGGCTGGACTCATTTATGTTTTGGTTTTCCAGAAATATTTCATATCTAAATATGCCCGTTTCCAGTATATTGCTGGCTGGTTTTCTGGCCAGGCCTAGAAACAGCACCCTACAATAACAGTAACAGTCACAGCCGATACCAATCACTGCTTGCTTCCTATGTTTAAGACATTGTGTCATATGCTAGTCCTTCCCGTTTAGTGCTCCGTCCTTTTTTTTTTCTCAGGTAAGCATTCCATTTCTGCAAAAATTTCTACCCAGAGTAGCTTTAAGATGCCCAACACCTGTTTGCCTACCTCTGCATGTGCCAAGATCACAAGGGCCCTGTTGGACCCCTGGCTGGCCTAACTGGAGGCAGATCTCCTTCTGGCTACTTGGCCTGAAAGTGATCCAATTTCAGTGTGCAGGTCTCCTTTGGATGCCAACCTCTCTCCACCTGCTTTCTCCTGGGCCTAGCACTTTCTTCCTTCAGGGCTGACATCACTTGCTTTTGGATTCACCATCAAAAGACCCTGCCCTGGAGTACCTAAGGGCCAAGCACAGAATCCTGGTCTCATCCATTGTTATAAGGAACAGCAGACAGTGTGTGGTCCCTGAAAGACCTGGGCTTTCAGGTCATGCTGATTTGGGTATGAATTGGGGCTCCACAAAGGTGCCATGGCATTTCCACCCTTGGACCTGAGCTTATGTCATCTCCTGAGATGTCCTTTATGCCCTCGTTTGGCTGAATTTCAGTCATCTTTTATGTTTCAGTCACAGTGTCAGCTCAGCCAGAGCCACCACAAATGGCTATGTGAAGGCAATTCTATTGTCACCACACTGCTTTACACTGTTCTATTTATGGCTCGATCACGTCCTGGAAACAGTGAACCTGGCAAGGGCAAGGACCCAGATGGATTCATTTGTCTTGTATCTAACACCCAGCACAATGTCAGGCACCTTGCAGATGCCCCCAAAATGCTCATTGCATACGTGAAGTGGAAAAAAGCTTAACGTGTTCCGGTAGCTTGGTGTGTTGTCCTTTGAAGTTGAATCAGAAGGAAATAGAATTACTGCAGACTCAAAGTATTTGGGGAAAATTCTGTAAAACCTTGCAACTTAAGTGGAAAAATCAGATCAAAGAGAAATTAGATGGCAATTTGTTTTAAAAAAATCTGCAGCAGTATTTTAATTAGAGAATATTCTTCTCATTGAAATTAGGAGCTCCAGGGAAATAAGTATGTTAGCGTAACCCTCCTTATGTTTTTTCACCAGCTATTACGGGACCTGCTGAGCAGCCTTTGTGAGGAAAAGCTCTGTGGAGGCTGCACAATCACACACTCAGCTCTTAGGCAGCACTTGGTGCTTGTGACAATTAAGCTTTTTACCCCTGGGGGCCCTGCCGGGAGAGAAGGCCAGTCTCACTGACAGGATTCAATGGCTGAGGTAAGAGGCTCTAAGCATAAATGACTCACTCAATTTCACACAACTGGACTGACACATACAGAATTCAGAGTTTCCGATCCCCATCTTGAGTTATGCAGTTATTATTATTTTTTTTTCCTCCCTGCCTTGGAATCCACTCCCTTTTGACAAACATTGCACATCAAAACCAAAGACTCTTCATAAAGCGGCAGCTTGGACCGGATCGGTGTGTCCTAGACTTTGGGATACCACAGATCAGTAAAATTGTTAGAACGAAGTTAAGGGTGACTAAGGTTCAACTCGCCAGCTTTTTATTTGGCTAACCAGGGATGCTAAGACCATCTATGGTCAAAAGTGTGTCATTAAAGAAAATAAACGCTGTCATTGAAAACAAACAAACAAACAGGATGATCTCAGGATAAATGAGAATACATTTAGCTTTGTGAAAAACTCACCACATTGTCACGATTTTTATCATATCACCTATGAAAACCAGCGATGGCTTGGAGTCATGTTTGGGAAACTCCAGCTTTGTCAGTCTGTAATACATTAGATGCATGTATTTGGTTGAGACACCAAAGCCACACTTTTTAGCAGAAAAGTGAGGATCCACTGGCTGACATTCCATACCCAGGTAGGTCAGTCACCTGCTTGCTTCTTACACAGATGCGCATGATGACATTACTTGTCCAGAGTGACGGTGTAGTGTCTGCTTTATGACTTGAAGGCCTTGATGTGATTTTCCCTTGTGGGTGTCGGGTAGGATTAGGCTAAGCAAAAGTTTTGATCTGATGATTTTGTATCGTGGGATGCCCTACTCTTAATTTTGCTTTGTTTACACAAGAAAAATAAACAAGATAATGACGTTGAGATGTGAATTTGGGGACTTACATGCTAAGGGGAAATAAAAACAAACACAAAGCTCTATGTCCATTAGGTGGAAATAACAGAGTAAAAAGTCTAAAAATAATTACTGTGATGGAAGGAGGGGGATGGTAGATAGATTGTTCTTTTGCTTTCCAAGTTTTGCTACTGTATTTGTAATTACTTTAGTAATTTAAAGTAAATTTGTAATTATAACAATATGAGAAAAATGGAAGACTCACATCTGTACTGACTTTAAGGAATGTCCATGAAATATTATAAAAGCAAATTGCAAGATAATGAATGTGGTGGGGTAATTTCCAAGGATGGCTTCACATCTCCCAGGCTAGCACTCTTCTAACAGAGCATTTTAACTCTCCTCCCTTGGGCTCTTCCCTCTAAACCTGGACAGATTTTTGTAACGGCCTCAACCAACTGAGTCTAGGACACAACGTGTTTTTTGAGGCTAGCTCGCAAAAATGCCATATACAGTACTTCTGCTGTCTTGGAATTCCTTTTTTAAATCAGCTGCACACCCGGGGGAAGTTTAAAGGAGTAGCCCACGTGGAGAGCCCACAGGTGGATGTTTTGGTCCACAGCCTAGGGGAGGACCCAACATCAACCGCCGGTTGGTTACATGAAGCCTCCAGGCAATTCCAGCAGCAGCCTTGGTCCCAGAGGAGGCCTCAGACACCACGAAGAAGAGGCAGCTGTCCCTTCCATATGCCTTGGTCAAATTCCTGATCCACAGAATTCCTAATTCTAAGCGTAATTAAATGGTTGTTTCATACTGAGAAGGTTTGGTACAGAAAGAATACTGGTGTAGTATAATTCTCTTTTAGTAAAAGACATCAAGAGCCAAACAAAATCTCTGTACATCTATGTATAAAAAAAATCTACATGTGCAAAATACCCACCTCCATCTATCCATATATGTAATGAACTAAACACTTTTTTTGTTAATATACATAACATAAAAGTTACCATTTAAGCGTTTTTAAGTGTCCAGTCCATGACATTCAAGTACATTCACATTGTCGTGTATCTCCACACTATCTGTTTCCAGAACGTTTTACATCTTCCCAACCTACCCAATTAACACTAGTTTTCCATTCCCGCCTCCCCTCAACTCCTACCAACTACTCTTTATGTCTCTATGAATTTGACTAGTTAAGTATCTCATATAAGGAGAACGATGTAAGATTTGTCCTCTTCTGACTGGCTTAGATCACTTAATACAAGGTCTTGGAAGTTCAACCAGACTATAGCAGGTACCAGAATTTCCTTCTTTTTGTAAGGCTGAATAATATTCCATTATATGTATATACCACATTTTATTTATCCATTCATGCATCAATGGACACTTGGGTCATTTCTATCTTTTAGTTATCATAAAGTAATGTTGATGTAAACCTGGGTGTGCAAATAGATGTTCAAGTCTGTTTCCAATTCTTTTGGGTATCTACCTAGAATGAAATTGCTGGATCATATGGGAGTTTTAAAATATTTTTTGAGCAAGTGTCATACTGTTTTCTGTAATGGTTTTACTAATTATTATACATTCCCACCAGCAGTGCATAAGGGTTCCACTTTCTCCACAGCTTCACCAGTCGATATTTATTTATTGAATAAAATCCATGCTAATGGGTGTGAAATAACATCTCCTTGTGATATTTCATTTTGTTTTGCATTTCCCTGATGATTAGTGACGTTGAGCATCTTTTCATGTGCTTACTCTTCATTCGTACATCTTCTTTGGGCAAATAGCTATTTACATCCCTTTCCCCTTTAAAAATTGGCTTATTTAGGTCTATTTATTTTTGTTTGTCCATATCCTTTTAAATGTGTACATGTAAGTATATATATCAAGGCATAGGCAGAGAAAAACAGGCCACAGAATGTTATCTCCCTAGGGTATGTGTTAGGGGTAGAAGACCAAGAAAAGTGAGTCCTCTTTGCCTTTGATGCCATATACTGGGGTTTCACTTGTTACTAGCATGTGTCACTAATTGAATAAAGAAAACAATTTACAGAAATTGTCAATAAAATGTCATTTTGCTTAAGTATCTCAAAGTATCTAACTTGAGATTTAAATAACACAGCCTCCAAAATGAAATAGTCTTGAGATGATCTTCCAAACAAATTTCATGGTACAATTTTAATTATGAGAAGGAAACTTCCCTTCATTGTTCAAGTTGCGGATCCTTGGCCTGTCTTTCTCCACCTCCCCCTCTTCCCTTCTGGAAAGAGCTCAGACTAGGAGCCTGTCTCTTTTTAAAGAGACTATTTGTTTCCATGGTAATGTGCCTCCTACATCTTCTGAATTGAAACCTGGGAAATTCTATTAAAGGCTTATCCAGGCAATTGTTTTTGAAATGGTGTTAGATATTAACCATTTGCTTTATTCGCCTTTGCTGTCCAGTAATCTTTTGCATTTGGTGATACTTCTTCTAGCAAATAAAGGAAGTAAAATAAAACAATATGAAGCTGATTATAATTGGCCTGACTGGGACCACTGGGCACTCCTGCCAGGTGTTGTGGGCTGCCATGAGGAGCCCTTGGGTGCCTGGGATTCGTGTCCCCAGACCCAGCCTCTGCCTGGAGCCCCAGCAGCAGAGCCCAGCAGCCAGTAGAACTTAGAGATGCCCTGTGAGGTCAGCAGAGAAGAAACAGAAATTACCTTTGTTGTCAAAAATGACTTCAGTTATTAATGGATTTCAAGTCTTCTGAGATTCTGACACAGGCACGTGGAGTTGGTTATACCTCTGCTGTGGAAGCAACTGTAGAGCAAATAAAGCAAGTAACCAGATCACCTGAGGCTAAACGCCTACACTTGTGAAACTTCATTTATTGATTCTTACAATAGAAGGTTTTCTTATTGAATGGTGTGACTGATATGCATAAAATATATATGATTTTTAATCTCAGGATCCTCAAACATATGACACATCAGTTCATAAATATGTAAGATATCTCAAAAGCACTTTTATTTTTTCTATTTAGGGAATTCAGCAACTTTATCTGATTGTAATTTTAAAAATTCTATTGGTTTTCTTTTTTTAAAAAGTTCTAATTGCTGATCAATATTTTACCTCTAAGTTTTGAACAGACTTTCTAGGTAAAATATTAATATTAAAAAATATTTAGTTTGGGATGATGAAGGTTCTGGAGATGGATGTAGTAAGGTTGTATAGCAATGTAAATGTATTTAATGCTATTATTGAACTGAACACTTAAAAATGGTTGAAATAGTAAACTTTGTTATGTGTATTTTACAACAATAAAAATAATATTTAGAACTTTTCCAGTTGTAAAATGTGAAAGTTTCTGCAATTGCTAAAGCAACGACATTAATTAAGCATGCTTAACATAAAAGAAAAAAGAAAGAAGAAAACACAATTGTAAGCGATTCTCAGCCTCCTAGCTTTCTTCCCCCCAAATTTTCCCAGGTTTAATTAAAAATAAAACTGGTATATATTTAAGGTGTGCAACTTGTTTTAATATACGCATAAATGGTGAAATGATCACCACAATCAAGCTAGTTGACATGTTACCTCATATAGTTACATAGTTACCATTTTCTTTCTTGCTTGTTACTTTATATTTTATTTTATTTCATTTCATTTTATTATATTTTATTTTATTTCATTTTAATGAGAACTCTTAAGATCTACAATATACCCCCTTAGGAAATTTTAAGTACATAAAACATATTAACTATAGTTAACAATGTAGACAATTAGGTCTCCAGAATGCATTCATCTTCTCTACCTGAAAGTTTATACCACACCCTTTGACCAACATCTCCCCCATTTTCCCTTCCTCTGCCCCTCCACCAACACCACCAAGGCCCTGCCCACCACCATTCTACTCTCTGCTTCTCTGAGTCTATTTTAGATTCCACATATAAGAAAATGTTAACTAAAAAATAATAATAAAAGCACACAAAAGGAGCCTAGTTCAGGTGAGGATCAAGTCAGAATTCCTGAGGACGTCCTGTTAAAGCTGGAACCTAAAGGTCAAGCAAGAGTTAGCGGGAGATGGTTGAGAACAGGCCATGGCAAGAGGAGGATTAGGATGGAACTGAAGGAGAAGGCAGAAGACCAGGTAAAGACGTGTGGGCAGGTGTGCCTGAGATTTACCCCAAATACCATGGGGAATCTGCGTATGGGTTTTCAGCCAAAGACAGTCACAGCACAGTGTGCATGTTACCTGGTACACTCTTGCTCTCTGTGGGAATGGACCACAGAGGAACAAGTGCAGAGCAGGGATTGCAGGAAGATGCATCACGTTCTAGCTGTCCAGGCTCAGTGGTGAACAAGCTTCTCACCGCTGCTTTTGTTCACAAAGAGCACAAAACGGAAAATGTTGACATACCTTTGGGTAGGATGTGTTCCTTCCTTTTTTCGTGAAATTGCTGGTTCTTTAACTTGTACACTGCTTTTAAAATAAAGACGATATACATTTTACAATTGGAAAATTTTAAAGGACATCTAATCCTCAGGTTGCAAGTGCTTATCAATTTCTTCCTAGACAATGACCCCTTGGTTCCAGTGTTCAAGTTCCATTTATGCCCTGGTCCTTTGGTTCAGCGTGTGTGGCGTTGTAGGGAGGTGGGGGTGGTGAAATTTTGGTTCCAGGTACAGTTGGAGGTCGCAGTTCTCACCTCTGCACAGGCTTTGGTTTGTCATCTCTGAAAAGCAACTCAATATCTCATTAAATGGAACAGGACTATTTTGAGCTGGCTCTGCAGTTACAAGGTTATTTACAAATATGGGTTAAACAGAAAGAAATGGCCTGAGAGCAGGGGGTGGGGCAGTGGCTGCTCATTTTGTAGGAGATAAGTTTTGATTTAACATCTATGTGCATGTATTGTCTCAAAAAATTAAGGTCCACTTTCAAAATGGAGTTTAAAAGCCAGGTGAATTGTTGAAATACTTGCTGACATATATGAAGTCTGTCTTGAAGGTACACATCCATATAATATGAAAAATAGAGACATCTATTAAAAAGGATACAAGATAAAAGAAACGTTGTACATAGCACAATGATGCCTCCGTCCCCTTTAAAGAAAGTAGGCACTTTGGGACCTCAAACTCCCAATCACCATCAGCTTGCCCATCATATTTTCCTTAATCTCATCAATGATCTGAAATCTCTATCCTTTCAAAGGTGATTTCAGTTTTGGGAAAAGCCAGAAGTTTCAGGGCACCAAATCTGGGCTGTAGGGAGGCTGAGTCACCTGGGTGATTTAATGTTTTGCTAAAAAACTGTGATGCCTGAGCAGACACATTGTTGTGATGAAGCTGCCAATCACCAGTTACCCATAGCTGAGGACTTCTAAATCCTCTGAATAGTTTCTGTGGAGAAATGTTCAAGCTTAACCCAAAATTTGATGCAGATTCATTGCTCTATTTGCTCCATCATTTTGAATGTGACAGCCACACAGTACACATGCTCACTTGGTGGTGTCTACTGCCCCCACTGACTAGTACAATGAAGTCATCATTGTTCACACAGGTGCATTCCAGTCCACTCCTCTGGGCTGCCAGTTCACATCGATGTCACGCAAACCATTCTTGTTATATTAACAATGGCCAGACTTTGTTCTGCTTCTTTGCTTTGAGGTTCCTGCCTTCCTGAACCCGTGGCCAGGCCC
Organism: Noctilio leporinus; assembly: GCA_004026585.1. Lineage (NCBI taxonomy): Eukaryota > Metazoa > Chordata > Mammalia > Chiroptera > Noctilionidae > Noctilio > Noctilio leporinus. The sequence goes on from PVIW01000219.1 coordinate 603,858, forward strand.
CTGTGAATGAACTATCCAGTCATGACCCTTCAGGAGCTGAGCCAACAGGCAGAAATGAAAGCATCTGCATTTCAGGACTTGTTTTGCCCTTGTGTTAAACAGAGCCAAGGTCTGAGGACTTTTAATGAAGCTCAAATTGTGAATGAAGGAGGGGCAGGGGCTGGGAGCAGAGATGAAAACCCATTCCTTGTTCCAGCATATCTTGTCATACATGATTGCTTACATAGCAATGATCAACTCTACTCACCTGCCATTGGGGAAATTACCGTAAGTAAATATGAAATTTGGGATTACAAAACGTCCTCAAATGCTCATAGTGATCAGTGTTAAGATTAACCTTTAGGGATTAGTATTTATGCCAAGTTAATAACTGAAAGTGTATTTCTGAAATGACTCCTTGATGTATACAGTTATGGTTTTATACAAATAATCACTACAATTTACAGTGATTAGAGTATTAAGTTCAATTTCCACTTACGTTTGAAGGCAGTTTCTCATTCAGTTCCCTCAGGGTTAATACAGCACGACTTACAGTGGGTCCTATGCTGGACCTGGGAAGGCTGCCTGGGCATTTTTTCCAGTAGAGACTCTATGATGCTGGTTTTGCAAACACATTCTAATGCACAGCAGCAGTAACTGGGTCCAAATCCAGGACTCTCCCTACAGTCCTAGAGTCTTCCATAGAGTTGGATTTTGACATTTGTTCACACAACATCTAATGATTCCTAAATCAAGGCAACATTTTAAAAGGGACATGAAGAATTTGCTGACATTGTGGTTACTGTAAATGAGAAGAATGACAGTACCTTCTGAAAGGAGGAATAAACACATGCACATTCAATTCCATTTCCCCCAACCTGTTGATTCATTTTTCTCTTATCATTAACACCTGAAGTGCAGGAGTACTGGGGACAGAAGAAACGAATTAACCCTGGTGGAAGACAGGAAAGGTAACAACAATACTGCGTTTACCAGGTGAGGAAACGAAGACTGGTGCTCCAGACTCCCGTCTCCCAGTCTCCCAGCAGCAAGGTGGCATCAAACCACCCAGGTCTTTTTCCTCCAGGGAGTGCTATTTCCTCACAGAGTCAGCTATGAGCCTCCCAATTTTAGGCTCCAAAGCAAAGCTCATTTGATGGCTGCAGCTCCTTCCTTGCATCCAGGAGCAAGGGGGTGAATGCCGACGTGAGGAAAAGCAGAAAGGCACTGGTTACCATTACATCTAGCGTTGGCAAGCCTACCTTATAATTCCAGATCGTAAGAACGAGGTTGTCATGACAGTGAGTAGTTTCATTTGTCCCCATCAGTATGGTTTCTTCTTTTTTATTTCCTGTATCAGTATTTAACAAATCACTAAAAAGAAAAAAACACCAATTCACCAAGGAAAAATTTGAAAGAACCTATCCACGTGCTCTTGAAATCAGTTTGTAAAGAGCAGTCCTATGAGATGAAAGGTATGCACCCCTATGCTCACTGCAGCATGTTCACAATCGCCAAGATTTAGAAGAAGCCCAAGATAAGTGGATAACCCAGCTGGGGTACGTTTACACAATGGACTATCCCTTGGTCACAACAAGACAGAAATCTTACCCTCTGCAACAGTGTGGATGCATTTGGAGAGTATTATGCTACATGAAATACACCATCAGAGATAGACAAGTACCGTATGATTTTCACTCCTACGTGGAATCTAATGAACAAAATAAAGCAAAAACAAAATAGAAGAGATTCAGATACAGAGACTACACTGACAGCTGTCAGAGGGGAGGGTGTGGTGGGGCTGGGTAAAATAGGTGAGGGGATTAAACAAACAAAAAACAACTCATGGACACAGATAAAGGTATGGTGATTGCCAGAGGACAAAGGGAGTGGGGGAGGTAAGATAGGGTTAAAGAGAAATAAATGGTGATAGAAGGAGACTTGACTTGGGGTGCTGAACACACAATACAATATACAGGTGATGTACTGTAGAATTGTAAACCTGAAACCTGTATAATTTTATTTACCAATGTCACACAATACATCCCATTTAAAAAGGTCATGTTTTAATAGATAACAAAATGCCCCAATTCTAACAGCCAGCAGAATAAGAGAATTGAAACAAAGTTAAAGGAAATCTTTTAAGTAACACATACTTAGCACTTCCTAGTCCCATTTGGCTATTTTTTCTTTTTTAAGATTTTATATATCATTTTCAGAAAGGGGAAGGGAGAGAGGCAGAGAAGGGGAGTAACATCAATGTATGGTTGCCTTTCACCTGCCTCCAGCTAAGGGCCTGACTGGAGACCTGGCTTGCAACCTGGTTATGTGCCCTGGCTGAGAATCAAACCAGCGACCTTTGGGTTTGCAGGCCAGTGCCAATCCACTCAGCTACCAGCCAGGGCTCATTTGGCTATTTTTAAGTGTGAAATAGGACATGCCCCCCACCCCACAATCACCAAAGCGCTGCATCTGAGTAGGGGCCATCTTTACTATTTCATTTGAATAAACCTGCCTGTTGCTTTTCTACTGAACGGGATGCGCACACTCAGCCTGCTTTCAAATTGCCGACCAACCACCTCCGCATTTGTCACAGTGACAGGCTGCTATTTAAGGGGAATGGCAGGTTGTTCAGATCCTAAATGAAGTTCTAAGGAACAATTATAGCGATGTTTCAACATTTCAGGCAGCAAAGCGGCTCAGGTACTAGCTTGTTCAGGCAAGGAAGAAAACTAAATGCAGATTTCCTGTCCTTTTTGATTTATGGACCTACTCAAAGAGGGTGTAATTTCTGTTAGTTTTAAGACAGTCACTGAGGCTGGCAACATTTAGTTTTAAGCGTGATAGTTGGCATGGCTAATATTGAGAAAGGCAGATTCATCTGATGCTTCCTAAGTGGGCAAAAAAGCTAAAAGAGATGTAAAACTAAGGTATCTCTCTGAAGTATTGTCTCTGGTCTTTTTGTCATGTCCCCAAGTGGTTGACAAGGGTCACCTATTGGCAGGACCTGAGCAGAAGCATAGCAGGGAATTTCTACTTTATCTACTCAAAGGAACTGAGTAAGCAAAGTCAAAAAACATTGCATAGCTAGTGAAGGTATGCGAACTTGAAGAGGACACTGCTTCCTGAGGGCTCCTTTGCTTCCCGGTTTCAGTCTGGTTACTTTCAGGCACAAAGGTGCTCTGTTGAAGCACAGTTCAGGTCCATGTGTGTATTCTGCTAATAAATCCACTCATCACACTGTAAACTGAATGTCTCGGGCAGAGATTGGGATTAGCTCCTCTTTGATTTATGAATTTGCCTCCATTTCTTTTCCTTAAGAGAGATGAGGGAGGGGGGAGGCAGAGTGGGAGGGGGAGGCAGAGGCAAGGAAGGGGAGCAGCTTAGACAAGAACCTAGTATAAAGGAACCATGGACATGGACAACAGGTGGGATTGACTTTGAGGGGAACGGGTGGGTGGGGAGGGGGACAGAGGGGAGCAAAAAGGGGATGGATGTAATACAACAACAATAAAATTAAAAAAAAAAAAAAAGAGAGAGAGATAACTATAACTTCCTGAAATTTCCCTTGTGTGCTTCAGATCAAAAACCTTATTGAGGTGCAGAGAGATTTATGATTCATAGGCAGGTGGCTGTGGAAGTCCTCTGACAAATGCTAGCTGCAGTTTTCCTCCTCTAGATTGTTCGAGACCAGTTCATTACACTGTGCTCTTGTGTCATCCCTCCCTCCATTCCCTACTCTTATTAGAGACTCTGTGACACTACATGCATGCAGAATAAGGACATCATAGGAGATCAGTTGAAAAAAAACATCAATATTCTTGATTAGCTAAAAGCAATGATCACGGAAGGCCCCGGGTCAGGGTAGGCTACATTCTGTATGTTATCGATGCCTCTAATGCATTTTGTGAAGTCCTTTCATCTGGTACAACATGTAAAAGTATTATAATGAAAAATTATGTTCAAAATGGAAATCATTTTGTAAATCAAGAAATTCATACATATTTCTTGCAGAATCTTTTAGAAAATGCACCTCACTTTCATTGCCACCCTCCGAGAGCCACTTGTGTCCCCACAGACTGTTCGCTGCGTCTTTTAACACCTGGCCGCTCATTATCCCATCTCCACATCTGCCTGCTCCTTCTCAAATTTGCTTAGTTTTTTAAATTATCAACTTACCCGTTCTTATCAAAGAGGCCAAAAACAATTAAGAAATATATAAAAGAGGCAATAATATCTCTACCACCATCTACCCTTTCAGGATGACCACTGTTAAGAGAGCCCTTCCCCCACTATGTTTATATTCATGTTGTATATGTACAGGTTTTGTTTTGCTTTTTAATTTTTTAAACCAAACTAACATCATGAATCTGTTCTTCAATGTCTTATTTTCATGTAGCATTAAATCATAGACATTGATCCTGATCAACATATCCCGACCAAATTCTTCCTTTATGAAATGACATACCAATTTATCATAATTAATTTCATCTTTTTCCTGGTGATAGCCATTTTTTTTCTCTTTTTAGTTAAAAAAGGTTTTAATGGTTGTTATGCAGTGTTTCAAGTAACATTTTGGTATTTATGTCCTTATATAAAGATGCACTTAATCCTGTAGATTCCTAAAGTGGGAATACTCTGTCCTAAAGTATTTTACTTTTAATAGACACTACCAGACTACTTCAAAATAAATAAAACAAAACATGTTTAAGATCTCTACATAAAAACAGCAAAACAAGAGAGATTAGAAATGATCAAAATAAATGGAGGAAATCCCCATGTTCATGGATTAGAAAATTCAGTATTGTTGTCAATTCTCCCCAACTTGGTCTACAGATTCAAGGTAATTCCTATCAAAATCCCAATAAACTGGGGGAGGGGGGTTTGGGTGATAATTAATGAGTTGTTACTAAAATTTACATGAAAACGGTTAAAATAGTTTAATAAAGAACAAACTTGGATAACTTACATTACTCGTTTCAAAATGTGTTATAAGGCTACAATTTGATATAGATCAATGGTAAGAAATAGTAAACCCACCAATAAACTCACATTGATTTTAACAAATGTGATTAAGGCAATTCAATGGGGGGAAAGGGAAGTTTTTTGTTTTTTTTTCCCCTAAGAATTGTACTATGGCACAACTGAATAGCTGTATGAGAAAAAAAATGAACATTGATCCTTACCTTAATAATCAAAGAATATAATTATTCAAAATGGATCATAGATGTAATGTAAAAGCTAAAACTGGAAAATATCTAGAAGAAACATGGGGGAAAATATTTACAAAAATTTAGACAGAATATAGAGCATGAAACAGAAAATTTCAGAATTAATAAACTGGACTTCATTAAAATTAAAAACCTTGTTTCTTTGATGAGTATGATTGAGAAAATAAGACAAGCTACAGACTGGAAAAATATTGATAGCAAAAATATCAGATAAAGAATTATAATAAAAGTATATATAAGCCTTACAACTTGATATTAAGAAAAGAAAGACCCATATTTTAAAAAATGAACAAAGGATTTTATTAGACACTCCATAAAATAAATTATATGAAAGTCCTATAAGCACATGATAAGATGCTCAAAATCATTAATCATCAGGGAAATGCAAATTAAAATGGCAATAAGTGTCATTATAAACCTAGTGGAATTGCTAAAATTAGAATGACCATACCAAATGCTGACAAGAATGGGGGAACAACTGGCATGCTATTACACTGCTAGTGGGAATATAGAATTATACAACCACTTTGGAGATGATTGGCAGTTTCTTTAAAAGTCAAACAAAAATATACCATAAAACTCAGCTATTCCACCTCCACGTATTCACCCCACACGAATGACAACACATGTCTATAGGAAGACTTGTACACAAATATTCACAGGAGCTATATTTCTCAGAGTCAAAAATTAGAAACTCAAAATGTCCATCAATAGGTGAGTGATAAAATTTGTTGAAGCTATACAATGAAACCCTGCTCAAAAATAATAAAGGAACAAACTGTTAATACATGCAATAACTTGGGTGACTATCAAAGTCATTATGCTGAATGAAAAGCCAGACAAAAAGAGACTATATTCTGTAGGATTAAATTATAGAAAATGTCAAATAATCATAAATAGTTATAGAAAGCAGATCAGTCATGTTTTAGGGGAGGGAGTGCAGAAAGAATAAATTATCAAGGGGCAGAAAGAAATTTTTGGAATTGAGGAACCTCTCACAATCTGGACTATGGTGGTTTCATAGGTGTATATATTTTGCAAAAACAACAAACTATACACCTAAGTATGTGCAATATGTATGTAAATAATACCTTAACTGTTAAGCACTTGTTTCTTAAGAGCTTTAAAATCATTTGTCCAATTCAAAACAAACTCACTCCCAACTCCATTGGATTTCTGATTGAAATTATATAAAATAAATAATCTATATGCACAGTACATATAGCTACATATTTTATCATATTTTCTTACTTGGGGAAATGTTAAATTCATGTCATACTCTATATTATTCATGAAGATTCTGGTATTTCAATGTGTCCTATTTCCTGTGGCATGTTTTCTCTGGTACTTTATAGTTTAATTGCCATTGTCATTATGATTAGTTTTAAAATCTCATTTCTACATCTAGTTATTGTTATTATAGAGAAAAACTACTGATTTTGATTCATATCATATATGGTCACTTTATCATATTCTCTAATTCTAATAGAATTTAAATAGAATTTTATGAACTTCCTATACAAGTTTATATACTACAAATATAGTCTATTTCTTAACTTCTAATGTTTATATTAATAATTCTATTTTGGGGTCTTTTTTATTAATTAAAAAATTTTAAATGTTGAATGAAGATAGTGCATCTCTACTTTGTTTCAGATTTAATTAAAATGTGTCAGATTTAATTAAAATGATAGTCATCTATTTAGTATGCTGTTGGTTTAGATAAGTGGGTTTTATTAAGTTTGGAAAATTACATTTTAATCCTTCTATGTTATTTATAACTATTATCAAGTGCCCTCTAGACATCTATTGATATAACTGTACAGTTCTTTTAAATTGTTTATCTAATGAATTACACTGAGATTAAAAAATGTTCCACTCTTGTTATAAATCCTACTTCTTGATTGGTGCAGCAACTGTGGAAAGCAATATAGAGATACCTCAGAAAAATTAAAAATGGATCTGCCTTTTGACCTAATGATTCCACTTCTGGGACTATATCCAAAGGAACCAAAAACACTAATTTGATAAAACATATGCACTCCTGTGTTCACTGCAGAGTTAGTTACAATAATCAAGATATGGAAACAGCCCAAATGCCCATCAGTATACGAGTGGCTATGACCACCGTGGGTCATTTACACAATGGAATAATATTCAGCCATAAAAAAGAAGAAAATTTACCCTTTGTAACAGCATGGATGGACCTAGAGAACATTATGCTAAGTGAATAAGCCAGTTAGAGAAAGACAAACACCATATGATCTCACTCATATGTGGAATCCAATGAACAAACTGAACTAACAAGGAAAATGGGGACAGACTCATAGATGGAGAACAGGATGACAGCTAATGGAGTGGGGTGAGTTTAGGGGGTGGAGGGATAGAACAAAAAGGAAAAGGGACTCATGGACATGGTCAACAGTGTGGTAATTGCTGGGGGAAGTTGGGGTATAAAGGGACTAAATGGTAATAAAAAATATAATTAAAATTAAATTTAAAAATTAAAATAAATTGGAAAAAATCCTACTTCTTGTGTAAAATTTTAAAATATTTTGAAGCAATTTGGACCAATTTATACAGTGATGCTAGAACTATATCATACTTGAAAATTTTAATTTATTGATTGATTTTAAAGAGAGGGTAAGGGGTTTGATATATATATATATATATATATATAAATAATGACATTTATATATATAAATGTCATTTCATTGTTCTATTTATTTGTGCATCCTGTGGTTTCTTGTATGTGCCCTGGCCAGGGATCAAACCTGCAACCTTGGAGTACTGGAATGATACTCTAACCAACTGAGCTACCTGGTCAGGCTGTATTATACTTTTTAATGGCTACCTTCTATTTCCTGGTGTATAGCTGTACTATAATTTAACCTGAGGATTCATGCCTATTTAGTTGCCTTTTTTTTTTTTTTTATTCAGTGCCTTGATGAATTTATAGTACATCTCCAAATTGCTTTCTAATTTCACCTTAACTTTCTTTGCTTCCTCCTTAGGGATGGAAGTAGAAAAAACATAGTCCATATTTAAAACTTTAAAATTTTTCTGTTATTCATGTATCCCTTCTTATACAGAAAAGCAGTCCCCCCACCCCCAGCCTCCACTTTTGTAAACATATTTTGAGTTGGCTTTCCATAGGTTTTGAAAGCCCTGCCTCTGCATCTTTCCTAATTTTATCCTTACCGCCAAGCTATTTTTTTTTTAATGTTTAATTCTTTTGCCAAGCTATTTTTTATGAATCCCAGGGATAGGGCAGATTTTCTTTCTCGACTCATTAACGACTCAGACTCAAATTCTAACGTGTGAGTTTCCTTCTTTGACAACAGCTGAGTGCCCTACAATTCAACACAATTCTGACACTGTCTACACGGAGGTCATGTCAGATTCCTTAAGAACTCAGTCTCATCAGACTGTTCCCCCCTCTCCACACACACACACTCCAATTCAGACACCGGTGGTAAATCCAGATCCCGTCTGTGCTTCTGATTGATCTGCTACAGATTAGAGGTTCCAAGCTCCGACGATTCAATTAATTGGCTAGAGCAGTTCACTCAGAGAAACATTTTACTTACTTAAAAACCCCTTTGATTATAGAAGATAACTCAGGAACAGTCAATAGCAGAAAGGTGAGAAGCTAATGTGCTCCAAGTTGTGCTCCTCTCCCTGGACCTCCATGCACTCACCAACTTGGGGGCCCTCCTGACCTTGTTCTTTTGGGGTTTTTACAGAGGCTCCATCACACAAGGATGACCGAACCAGTTCAGTCACTGGTCATTGGTGACTGAACTCAATCTACATCCACTTTCCCCCTCACCCTGAGGTCTGGGGTTGGGACAGTTCCAGTTTTCTAAACTTGTGGATGTTTCCCTGGCAACAGGTCCCCATCCCTGCATTACCCAAGGGCTTTCCAAAACGTTGCGTCAGTAATAAAGACACCTTTATTACTCTCACCACTTAAAAACTTCCAAGGGTTTAGCCCTGGCTGGTGGCACAGTGGGTAAGATTGCTGGCCTGCTGACCCAAAGGTTGCCGATTCAATTCCCCAGCCAGGGCACATAACCAGGTTGCAAGCCAGGTCTGCAATCAGCTCTGTAGCTGGAGGCAGGTGAAAGGCAACCATACATTGATGTCTCTCTCTGTCTCTGCCTCTCTCCCTTCCACTCTCTGAAAATAATAAATAAAACATCTTTAAAACAAAAACAAAAAAAACTTCCAAGGGTTTAAGAACTGTGTGCCAGGAACAGGGGACATGACCAAATATGTATTTCTTATTAGAACATTTTCACAATTAATCGTTCTAGCTTTCACAATACTAGATGGGTTAGTCTAAAAAATTTACAGTTGCAATACTTTTCATTCATATACTCTATGGCGCGAGTAATTCTTAAATTTGTGCAACAGAATCACTTGGGAACCTGGGGTCGGGGGACAGCTTATATTCCTGGGACATATTCTGACATGGTGAAGCAGAATTTCAGAGGTTGCCCCACCCCACTGAATGTGCATTAAAAAATTAAATAAAACTTAAAACCATTAAAGTTCTGATTCTTGTTTTCCCTCCTCTTGTTGAGATGGTGCTTCCTTTTCATTAAACCTGTGGGAGCAGCTTTGGAATCCCCTACACTCAGGTGTGCCCCCGCCTGCAGGGATCCAGGTGGGGCCAGTAGTGAGGGCAGGTTTCTGCCCCTGTGGGATTGGAGCAAGGGCTCCGATTGTTCTGCCTACGGCAAAGGGTCCTGGGTTCCTACGGAAGAAACATGGTTCGAGTTATGTGTAAGGCGATGTCAGCCTAAGAAACATCCAAACCTGTAAGAATTTTTTACTTTATTTGAGTCAAACTGACAATGGTTGGGAAGCAAAACCTCAAAGGATTGAGAAAAAGCTCCAGAGAAGGGCAGTTCTGCACCTTTTATACATTACAATCAAAGGAGAAGACGTTAAGTACAATAGGTTACGCAAAATCCACCGGTGATGGATTAGAGGTGGGAGAAAGCAAAGTGGGGAAACGCCTGGGATTGGAGAAAAAGTAAAATGATAGACACATGCTTCTTTTACAGAGGTGGGTACAGGACAGTTGCCAGTCAGCCATGAACTCAGTCGGGGGATTTGTGGTCTCCCCTCTGGTGCGTGCCTGTGCTATGAGGGGTCTAGATAAAGGGAATTACTTTGACATCCCACAAGTATGTTATCATAGATGCAAAAAGACAAGAGGCAGGCTTAATTAAAGACTGACTTTTGTCAGGGACAATTCTAACCTAGGACATGACTGACTACCTGCCATAAACTACTTTTAGTAAGTTTTAATTTCAGACCACCCTAGGTGGTTATTTTTGGTCTCTGAGATAAAATGTCACAGTGCAGGCCTCCCTCCCCTGAGCTTGTCAGAGTTTGTCCGTTCACTGTGGGGTTCCTTTCTACTGGGTAACACACAATAAAAAGGGAACAAAATGTCAACAAAAGTAAACGCATCAGTGTCAACACCTGCACATCAACCACTTCGTTTTTCTGTTTTCTCTCCTAGTCCTTGATAGAATTGTTACATCATTAGCATTAGTACTTCATTTCCATTAGACCAAATAAACTTTCTTGAATGAGCCTAGGAATTTAGCTCTTCTCTCCTTCTCCTTTATTAAAATCTGTAAGAAAATGTATTCCAAGTTTTAAACTAATTAAGGTTTTTGTATGCCTTGAGGCTTTGAAGACCTGAGTTTGAACTGGAGTCCATCATTTATTAACTGGGCAAGTTTTCAAGTATCTCTGGGCTTCACTGTATCTCTAAAGCAAGGATAACACTTAAGAAACGCCTGAAACATAGTACACACTTAATAAATATTAATTTCATTGTTTATGTAGTATCTCTAAGTTTATTAAAGGTTTTTCTTCTTGTGGATTTTTTTCTCATCAAAATTGGTTGTTCTAAGTTCTTTTTTTAAGATTTCATTATTTTTTAGAAAGAGGGGAAGGGAGAGAGGCAGAGAGGGAGGGAGACATCAATGTATGGTTGCATTTCACCTGCCCCCAGCCACAGACCTGACTGGAGACCTGGTTTGCAACCTGGTTATGTGCCCTGGCTGGGGAATCGAACCTGCGACCTTTGGGTTCGCAGGCCGGCGCCTTAACCACTGTGCTACCAGCCAGGGCACTTTTTTGTTGTTGTTGCCTAATTCCTTCACCTGTTTCACCTAGCCCATGCCCTCCCCTCTGATAGCTGTTAGTCTGCTCTCCGTATTAATCTGTTTCTATTGTTGTTCATTGTTCCACATGTAAGTGAAATCACATCTATCAGTGTCTATGCATTCATTCATTTGGGATATAATTGGAATTGTTTTCTAAGGCGGATTGTCCGTTATTGAATTTATAAACTACTTCAGGGCTTGTTCCTAACTCGTGTTTCAACTAAAATGCTTCAACTTTGCATTCTGATGTTTTTATTTTCCCAAGCTGTATTAGTTATAAACACAGGGAAATCTTTAGTATTGTATGTATACCATATTGGTCAGATTTTGATACTAATGAAAATATGAATTACTCCTGCATTCTTGTGAGTGGCCAACTTTTCCTATTTCTCTTTTTACTGTGAAGAGTGGGAACAGAGGAACCAGAGGAGGCGGTGACCTAGCTTCTTAGGCTCACCTTCCCATTACACAGATGGCTACCCACTACACAAACACTTCCCAGCATCCCTGAAGGTAGGGTGGCTATGTGACGTGCTATGGCAAGTAGGTGTGAGCCTATGCTCTCATTCACATCACTAATAGTGGACACAGAGTCCACACCCACGAGATTCTGCTTAAACAGATGATGGAAAGGTGGACTCGGGTACAAGTCTTAACCTTAAGGAACCTATTTGCCCAGCTGTGAAATGCTAATACCATCTATCACATGACTGAAATGGACATGTAACTTGGCATCAGTCACAGCAGCTTGGTTTATAGTAGGTGCTCAATAGTAATGTGAATCAGTTAATAATGAATTTACTAAAATGAAGGTAGAGTTTATAAGAATGTGTGTGCGCACATGTGTATGTGTTGGTTGGTTGGGGGGCTGGTAGGTTGACAAATGGATAAAATACTTTATAATACCTGAGAAGTATCGCACAAAAAACCAGTTTCCTAATTGGAAGAATCACTGAATAATGCATGCCAGACTGTCCTTCCTACAAAGTAGAACTCACTGAGATTGTGAACAGCATCCAGGTAACCAAAAATCTGAATTGCAGATGATATGTGAACTGGCCAATCAGCCAGCTTCTCAAAAGTCATGATCATGTTACAACAGTGTTAGTATTATAAGAATACCGACTTTTCAGCTTTCATTTGATTTTGTGTAAGGTATAAGTATACTGCTGGAACAGTACACCTCACAGCTTATTTGTTGATAAAAATCATTCACCATTTTTAGGAACAAGTTTAGAATAAAAATCTGAATTTTATTACAAACGAGAGTAAATAAACCTTTCAATTATACAGTATGTACAAGAATCTCTGTATTACATCATTTTATGTAAAATGATAGAACATAAACTTCCTATCATTTGAACAGAGGAGCTGACTGCTGAATGCCTACAGAAAGAAACAAGTTTCAGAGGCATGGCTTGTGATCTCTGGCTATAGGCAGGAGTTGAAACTATGAACATAAAACAAACTTGGAGGAAAAAAAAAAAAAAAAAAGACATTCAAACCCCTAGAATACATTAGCAAAAACAGTCAAACATTTGTAAACAACACTTCAATAAATCTCTTCAAGATGATTATGTTGCATAAGTTAAATATTTTCTGTAATTTAAAAAATTTAAAAAATTTTAAATTATATCTTACATTCAGTATTATTTTGTATTAGGTTCAGGTGTGCAGCACAGTGGTTAGATGACCATATACTTTACAAAGTGAGCCCCTTGATATTTCTAGTATCCAACAGATACCATACAATATTATAATATTATTGGCTATATTTCCTATGCTGTACTTAACATCATCATAACTTCTGTAACTATTGATATGTACTTCTCAATCCCTTCACATCTTTCACAAAGCACTGTCCCCACCCCCTGTCAGCAACCATGAATCTGTTCTCTGTATTTATGAGTCCATTTCTATTTTGTATGTTTGTTTATACTGTTCTTTAGATTCCACACAAGTAAAATCACATGGTATTTTTCTTTCTCTGACTTATTTCACTTAGCATAGTACCCTCTAGATCCATCCATGCTGTTACAAATGGTTAAGATTTTGTTTTTTTTATGGACATTTACTGTTCATATTTTAAATATTTTCTTCTTTTTAAAGCAGACCTTTTATTTCTTTTAATAAATAAACTCCTTTAGTCTTCTCTTTCTAGGAAGTTCTTTAACTGTCTTTTGATTGTAAATGACAGTGTTGCTGGGTCGAGTGATCTTGGTTGTAGGCCCTTCCTTTTTACCACTTTGAATATTTTGTGCCAGTCTCTTCCGGCCTGCAAAATTTATGTGGGGACATCAGCTGAAAGTCTTATGGGAGCTCCCTTGTAGGTAGTTGACTGCTTTTCTCTTGCTGCTTTTAATATTCTCTGCCTTGAACTTCTGGCATTTTACTTATGATGTGTCTTGGTGTAAATCTCTTTGGGTTCATCTTGTTTGGGACTCTCTGTGCTTTTTGGACTTGTATGGTTACTTCCTTCCTTAGGTTAGGGAAGTTTTCCATTACTATCCTTTCAAATATGTTTTCAATTTCTTGCTTTCTCTCTTCTCCTCCTGGACCCTTATAATGTGAATGTTGATATACTTGAGGTTGTTCCAGAGGCTCCTTACACTATCTTCATTTTTCTTTTTGCTGTTCTGATTGGGTATATTTTGCTTCTTTATATTCCAAATTGCTGGTGGGATTTTGTTTTAAACTACTTTACTGTTGATTCCCTGCATTTTATTCTCCATTTCAGTTTAGTGTAGCCTTCGTTTTTCTTTTTTTTTTTTTTTAATTTTATTGTTGTTGTATTACATCCATCCCCTTTTTGCTCCCAAAAATATGGAACGCTTCACGAATTTGCGTGTCATCCTTGCGCAGAGGCCATGCTAATCTTCTCTGTATCGTTCCAATTTTAGTATATGTGCTGCCGAAGCGAGCACTTAACTTTTTTTTTTTTATGCTAATTTTATCTGACTCAAGAAAAGTTTTCTTTTTTTTTTTTTTTTTTTATGGCTGAGGAGTACTTCCCACTAGATTAAAGCTTTCTTCCCCTGGAGGCAGAAACAAAAAATAATTCTGACTTGTTTAGGGGCTATTTCTTTGACTAGGGGCATTTTAGCTACTTGTCTGTTATTTCCACCCAAAAAATAAGAGTTAGAATAAATGATAAAGCCAGAATTAAAAAAAAAAAAAAAAGGCTCCCTGTTAACAACTCTCTTTGTTTGATGAGTGAGGATACTGATGAAACTGGCTGTGATTTTGAACAATCACTGCAATTCCTTTCTCTGACCATCAAAGATAATCAGGACTTACAAAATATGAGCTTAGCAACACTACTACTTAAAACCAAGTAAGGCTGAACTGCATCCCCCCTGTCCAGGACAATTACAAAAGTGAAAATCCCCAGCATCTTATTGTAAACAAACAAATGTGCAAAAAGCCTTTGTCACATTTGGCACCACGACTTAAAACCACTATTTAGCCCTGCCTGGTAGCACAGTGGATAAGGCACCAGCATACAAACCCGAAGGTCGCTGGTTAGATTCCCAGCCAGGGTACATAGCCAGGGCACATAACCAGGTTGCAAGCCAAGTCTCTAGCCAGGTCTGTAGCTGAAGCCAGGTGAAAGGCAACCATACACTGTTTCTCTCCCTCTCTGCCTCTCTCCCTTCCTCTCAATGAAAATGATGGATGAAATCTAAAAACAAACAAACAAACAAAAAAACAACAAAACAAAAACCCAAACCACTATTTATTTCCATTGATGTATTTGGATATTTTTATGAAGTGACTACATGTAATAATTATGATTAATAATGGAAAATGTTCCCTATAAGTATGCAATGTAGAGCCAAAACACACTCATGATTAAGGAATAAAGTTAAAATCTAGATCCCAATGGAAAAGCTGAGCCTTAGCATCCATGCGTGGATATCTCACACTCTTCTGTGATAATCAGCCAAGTCTCACCGGTTCCTTTCTGTGGAGTGCAGATGTACATAGAAGCAGCAGTGCTATGGCTGAGATATGCTTTCCTTAGTCTACAGTTACTTTCTGTGCCAATTATATTTTATTGTTAATATGTTGAAGCCCAATATTACTTTCAGCAGAGCAAACAAATTATTTGGGAATGATAACCTTCTTTTTGTTTAAAGGCAGACATTTAATAAAAGATTCTGAAGAAGCTAAAAATGACACACTTTAGTACAAACTGTCCTTTACCTTTATTGCTTGTATACACAAAGAATACATTATAAAATTCAGGGGAGGAGAAAAAAAAAGAAAAGTTACCTGCTTTAGCATTTTTAAGAATAGTGTGATAACTTCTTAGATCAACCTGCTTATCTGAAACAGAGCAAAACTACAATACAATCATGATATAATTCTACTATCACAGCAATTACGCTTTCAGTTTTAATTTTTTCTTCAAAAACATTGTTATAAAAATGAGGCTGATGACATTCTTATTTAAAAGACACCTTATACTGGTATCAAAATATGACTTATTTTAATACCAACTGAAAAAATAGATCTCATATAGTCTATTACTTCAATGAAGTTTTATTTTCAAAGTTGGTAGCAAAGTTTTTTAAACAATATAAACTTTCTCTTTATAAGTGTTGAAATCCTCTTAAAAGTGTTGAAAGGCAGCAGGCATTCTAGGAAGGGCTTGCTAGGAAAATCAATTATTCCAATATTGATAAATAGGATACTTGATAAATTTATAGTTACTTTACCTTCCTTACTAACATATCCTTATCTTCTAGGGTTTTTTTTACACATTTGGTATTGTAAAGGTATCCGAGTCCAAGCTTTTTTTCTAGAGCCATTATTTCCATTATTTCTCTTCAGTTTTTCAAATATATAGTAAAACAATCCAATAATCATTACAGGAAGGAATGATCATTTAAGTTGGATAGTGTTGATTCACCTTTTAATTTCATTTAAGAGATATTAATATTACTCATGAAAACTTTACAGTTTCAATACACATACATGCCATCACAGAATTAAAATCTTTATACCCTATAGAAAGGGTTCCAATTTGTTTAATGTGTCATAGTCAAATTTTAGTCTAATGAAATATGCTTTTATTAAATACAGCAGCCACCACTTACCTTTAAATATTTTATGGATGAAACTAAGTATTGATCCAAGGATGCTGGCATCAAGGCCCTCACTTTGAACTATCCCTAAAGGTTCTGCGTTTCTAAAACGCACCATCAATTATTCTAGATTTATCATACCCTGTCTTTAACGTGGTATATACCATCCTTCAGAAAAAAGATTTATTTGTTTTTTGAGATGAGATACAAGAACAAAATCATTCTTGAGGTTCCACCTCGACAAAAAGATGATGCCTGCATATAGCAGCTAGTTTGATACCTCCTGTTTGTGTTAGGCTAGCCTTCACACACAGAGCATGCATATACAGCCATGGTTCACACATCTGTTTGAAAGTTGGGAACTGCTACTTATTCAAGTTACAGATGCCTTCATGTTATGCAAGGAGACAGTTGAGCTGCATGTCCACCATGAGAAAAGGAAAATTAATGATGAAACAAATGTAGCAAATATAGGCAGCTGGCATTCAGAACACGCCAAAAAGCTAACACTCATGATTGTCATTATCAGGATTTTTCTTTCCTTAAAAAAAGTCTTTGCATATTTTAAAATTTAACAGTCCCAGAGAATCATGAAGTGCCTTGTCGTTTTTGCTGCTGACTTCTGATTACCTCTAGTTGTTTTTTGCATTGCTGGTAGTAAGTAGAAAGGCTTTTGTTTTCATCTAAAAGCTTTTTATGTTCCTGTACCAGACGAGATGTATTTTGCTGGTCCTTTTCATCCTGGTCCAGTTCTGCAACTAGCTCTTGCCTAAAAACAAATACAAATAGTTAAGATATTCTACATGATGGAAAAATTTATACCTTAATAGCTGATGATGAAAGCTCAATGAATTAGAATTTTTATTCTGGGTTCATCTACCATTGTGCATCTTAGGTACACACAAATTTATTTATGTGCTGGAACAGAAACTATCAATCACTCCTCTGGTGTAACTATACAAACACAATTCTTTCAATAAGTGACTGTACTTGGATAATTGGTGAAAACAGATAAAATGGTATAACAGAAGTTTCCGAAAATTTCATCTGATTTTTTTTTTTTTTTTTTGTGGAGGAAGGAAGAATAAAAGGCTGAGAAGGGCTTCATCAGACTATAGGACAAATAACACAAAGTTTTTTTTATCATTAATAGCACACTTTTATCCTCAAGTATTTAACATTTTGAAGTGACAATACTATTTAACTACAGTGCAAAGTTGTAAGTTAACAGACCATTTGCAAGGTAATTAAAATAGATGTTCTCAATTTAAATTTCTTTCCTATTTAAAACAACAATACAAAGTACTGCTTTTAAACTACTCAAGTTTGCAAACTTTTTCAGGAAAAAGTCTCTTTATGCCTGATAAACTTTTAAAAGTCCCTTTTATCTAGGGGATATTAAGTAGTAGCTGCTTAAGTGAGGCTACTGGATATACCTAAAAAATTAATAAAAAGTCCTCAAAATAATTTCCTAATAATATGAGAACATAAAGTAAATATTTAAAATGGATTTAAACTGTCCTAGTTTCACATCCCTCGATCTACTATTTCACTTTTCAGCACAGAACTTAAATCATTTTTCAATGATTAAAGTATGAAAAAAAAGTATGGGTTAAATATGTGAAATGATAAATAAGATTGTTTTTACCACGAAGTGCCAATAGTTCCGTAATTAGTTCTACAATGTGCAGACTCTAATCCAGGGTGGGACAAAAGTAGGTTTACAGTTGTTAGTATAGAAAATGATAATTAATAAGTAATAAAAAATAATATAGGAATGCTCTGTGTTTTGCAGGTTCACAACTGTAAACCTACTTTGCATCATCCTGTATTTATTTCCCATCTAGCCTTGCATTTAAGATACTAGGGTGAATTCACTTACATCATTGTTATCAGTAAATTGTGATGAAACTATTCTTTCCATTAAAAAAAAATTATTTATTTATTATTTTTAGAGAGAGGGGAAGGGAGAGAGGCAGAGAGGGAAAGAAACATCAATGTATAGTTGCCTTTCACCTGCCTCCAGCTATAGACTTGGCTGGAGACCTGGCTTGCAACCTGGTTATGTGCCCTGGCTGGGGAATGAACCAGCAACTTTTGCGTTCGCAGTGCCTTATACACTGTGCCACCAGCCAGGGCCTCTTTCCTTTTTTTTTTTTAAATAAAAATAGAAAATGCTCCATAGATTACTTCAGGAAACAAGAATTTTTATTTGATTAAAATTAATAAAGGAAATCCTGTTACCGTGTGTGTGTGTGTGTGTGTGTGTGTGTGTGTGTTTGTGTAGTTCCTCATAAGTTTTTCCTACAATACTTCATTTTAGTTACCACTATAAGTCAACTTCAGAGGCATAAAACTTTATGAGGCTCATGCTTAAGCAGACTAAAATGTTTTTTTCCCTTGTAAAGAATTGCAAATAAAGAAGTATGAAAATAGTACTTTATTTCTTAAAGAGAGAGAGAGAGAGAGAGAGAGAGAGAGAGAGAGAGAGACAGAGAGACAGAGAGAGAGAGAGAGAAAGGCAGTCTCTACAACTCTCAGAAAAAACATGTGACAGTATAAAACTTTCCAGAAAAACACTCATAAGGTATGGATGGAATAAAGCCTACTAACAAGTAATTCTACTCTCCTAGCCATACTCCTGGAAAGAATAACTTACAAAGTGTTTCTAAGATAAGGAACAACTGAACATCAGTAAATCAAATTATTTTATGTATGTCTGAGAACAAATTTTTCTTTTTATTTTTTTAAAGATTTTATTTATTTTTAGAGATAGGGTAGGGAGAGAGGCAGAGAGGGAGAGAGACATCAATATATGGTTGCCTTTCTCATGCCTCTAGCTACAGATCTGGCTGGAGACCTGGCTTGCAACCTGGTTATGTGCCCTGGCTGGGGAATTGAACCAGACTTTTGGGTTCGCAACCCACTGCCTTAGCCACTGTGCTAACCAGCCAGGGCCTAGTAAATCAAATTATTTTATGTATGTCCAAGAGAACAAATCTTTATAACAATAAATCTAAACAGCTTTTAACTTTAAAACCCTGCGAACACAAAAAACACATTCATGTA
>PVIW01000219.1:623520-675330 GCA_004026585.1 Noctilio leporinus
GAGAGAGAGAGAGAGAGAGAGAGAGAGAGAGAGAGAGAGAGAGAGAGAGGGACGGAGAGGGTGAGGGAGAGAAGGGGGCAGTGATGTGAGAGAGAAGCATAGACTGGTTGCCTCCCATATGCCCCTTGGATGGAGACAGAACCCACAACATAGGCATGTACCCTGGCTGGGAACTGAACCCAAAACCTAGGTGTACCTTGCCTGGGGATTGAACCCACCTCTTAGGTATGTGCCCTGACTGGGGATCAAACCTGCAACCTTTTGGTGCTTGGTATGACACTTCAACCAACTGAGTCAGGGCAAAAGGGTTGAATTTCACATGAAAAAAAAAAAAGCTAAAAGGTGCTTAAACATAAACATACATAAAATCTCCAAGTTAGATATATGCTTAATAATTTAAAAAATGATGAAGTTTTCATATCTTTAAACAATATTGCAGCTTAACATATTTCAAACTCAGCATACTGAGTTTTAACTTTTATTCATAAAAAATAACTTACTTTCTTTGTAATAACAATGCAATTTCTGTTTGAACTTTCATATACTCTTGTGCCATTTTACAGTGCTGTTCAAACACTGCCATAGATTCTTTGGAGTTTGGGCATGGTGCTAGAGGCTGAAAATAAATCACAAATGTTAAAACATAATTAAATCAGATGTTAATATCTAGTTAAGAGTTAAGACAGTGACTGTGGTATATTTTTATAGCACTAAAGTAATGGTCTTTTTAAAAGTGTTAAACCATGCCCTAGAAAATCTGTCCTTTTGTCCAAGTTAACTCAGAACTTAAATTTACACTTGCTGTTTTAACACTTGTTGTTCCAGAGAACATGATTAGGGTACTCTTGGCCTCTGGTTTCACATTTTAGGTTGCCAAGCTGTATTGTACCAAAAGATGTTTCTAGTTTTCATACTCCTGAGGAGACAATGAAGTGTATTATTTACATATTTTTAGTCACCATGAACATGCTAATGTATCACAAAAGTTATTACATACAAATGAGCTTATATGAATTTTATATTTTAGTGCATTAAGAACAAAAATGCTATGCTTGCCAGTTTTAAAGATATGGGAGTATTTTAACAATACTTGGGATAAGAATGTATGATTCTGCATTCTGCCAATTTTAGATTTGATTAATTTAACTGAAAGAATCATTTAACAAGAATGAGGAGGCTAACTGGGAGCATCAATAAATTAAACAGACGACAGAAACACACTATCAGCCTTAAAGGTACAGTCTCTACATTTTTCTAAGAAAAAGGTAAACACTGAGTGAGAAAGTACAGTTCTCCTTTACCTGTAGTTGGTGATCCAGTGTAAGGTAAGCCATGGGGATGGAGTTATCTGATCCATTGGTATCTGTAATTCAAGCATGTTTTTATTTACTTTCTATCATAAATTATATGCATGTATGAAATATTGGTATTTTTTCCTAAAGTAAGTAACATACAATTTACTATTACTGGTAATGAAGACTTTAGATTTGAATCTTAAACAGAGGATATCGAATTACCAGATAATCAGAATGCCATCATACCTGCAATTTAAGTTGGCTATAAACTAAGTAAAATTAAGCTTGTAAGCTCTTGTTTAATTAAAAACAAAAAAATAGTGATAACTAAAGTAATAATCTTTTTAAAATAAGTGTTAAACCATGCCCTAGAAAATCTGTGTCCTTTTGTCAGGATCAATTCAGAACTTAAATTTATGCTTCTGTTTTAACACTTCTGTGGTTATACAGAGCCCTGACTACAGTACCCTTTATATTTAATTCAGAATAATGCCCTTTCCATTTAATATTTAGTCTTCACACACTCCATCTACCTAATCAAACCCACACCTTTCTCCCTTTGATCATGCTAGGTTTACTGTTAGACTTTGTTCATTCCATCAACAATAGTGTTCCCCAACAGGGAAAAGGGGAAAGCAAGAGATACCTTCTCTTCCAGTGGGCACCTTCAATTGATACAGATCTAGGGTGAGGTCCCAATCCCACTCCCCATAATGAGAATCGTTGCGGAAAATGAGAGATGTTATTGAGGGAAGTGTATTACACATACTATAAAAATTGTATGTGTTACATACAATTAAACTGTTAGACTTAACAGTTAAATGGGTTAATTCGAACAATTAAGTTTTATCAAACTATTTGAACAGATAGCTTTTGTTTGTATTTCAAAACAGGTAAAACTGCCTTAACTACCTGCTTGAGAAGCATGAATAGTCTCTTCCTAACATTAACCTTTATGTACAACAGTTCCAGGAGCAGACAGGATAACTGTGAAGTAATATGCATTTTTCTGTTTCAGAAGTAGCTGCTTTTCCACTGTGAGTAGAGAACAATGAACTAACCAAGTGAGCTGCTGTTCAGCCCTTTTGCTGACAAGCAATTCATTGAAAGAGTAGCTTGGACAAAGGCAGGGTCAGGATAACTAGCAAGGCACTGCATCTTGTGCTATAAAAAACTGAGTTTGATGGTTTGACTGATACTCCAGCTGTTTCTTTTTTTTTAATCTATTGAGAATGTGCTTGTAAGTAACTCCAAAAGCTAAGTTGAATCAGACCAAATGCAATAATGCACTTCAGAAATACCACACAATACTGGCATATGGTAAGCATGGAACACATGCAAGTGAGATGGTTATTATTATTCTTGTTATTGACACTAAATGGAGACTAAGGAAGGAAGGGCATTTTAAAATACTTGAGTTTGTATTTCAGGTTGAAAAGGTAATGTTTATTAAATACAGAATAGTAGAGTATTGCCTAGGAGAGCCTAATTTACCCTAAAATCATATACTAACAAATGTTTTTCTGAGATGGCAGAGAAAAATGCACAGTTATCCTGTTATTTCTCTGACCAACCCACTCTCCAACCCAGCAGCAGTTTCCAACTATGCTCCCGCAGAACACTGCTTTCTACAAAACTGATTGAAAATGATTTCTCCTCGACTTCATAGGAAAAACTGTCTTAAAAGTTTTTCCATTTAACATTTCCACTCCTACTACTTTCTTCAACATTTGGTACACGATATAGCTTATTAAATCAGGAACCTGTATCTAATATGTATTTCAGAATTAAGTGTAATATATCAATATATATCACAGTATTTGATGGGTGGAAAAAAAAGTTCAGGGATTTAGTCAAACAATTAAAGCCTTTCAGTGGCGGGGAACTAAGGCCCTTTATTGAGTATTGCGTTTTCTCGAAACCCAAGAGGTGAGAATTCACTTCGACACACAAACTGAAATTTACTTTTTAAGTCTGTAGCATCATTAATTGATCATAAGATAGCAAAGGATATTTCAAGAATTTGTTTTTTAAGGTTTCAATTGCTAATCAGATCTAATCTCATTTCCTGAATGTCAAGACTCACATTTGTTTGCTTAAATTATCTTAGGCAAAGATATCTTCTCTGGTCCTTCAAACACAATGCTGACAACCATCTCATACTTTCTAAGTATGTGTTACCTTCATGTGAAATGTCTTCTGCTTTACGACTAAAGAACAAGTCTCACAATTTAACAAAAACATTGCACGCTATGTCAGGTCTTACCTAATTGATTTCTGTCTTAACTATCTTTGATAGTCTTAACTATCAAAACACTCAGCTTGTATTACAAATTTAGTAGTTAATCTCACAGCATGTTGACTTTTTAAAAAACTGTGTCAGTATTGTAACGCTCTGATCAGACTGTAAGCCATGGATGTCTTACATTTCTACCTTGGCAAGGTACTAAGCACAAGAGAATCTGTCTTCAGTGAGTTTTCCTAAGCTCCGAAGCTCTCTCTACTAGGTCTGGCATTGCTCATGCTAGCTGCTCTTGGGCACATTTGTCTTTCTTTTCTTTTTTTATTCTCCACTATTTTATAAATAGAAACCCAGAAACCAAAGAGCACTCATTATGTGCTATGATTATTAAATCACCATGCTCTTTTAATTTTTCTCTGGAAACTACACAGAAAGCTCTTCCCTTTCACATTAAAAAAGATCTAGCTAATTACATTGTTTAAACTTATGTTATGTACTTACAATTTTTTCCTGAGTTGGTGGGCCTTCAAAGAAAAAGGCTTTACCAATCTCTTCCCTGTAATTTATTTCATTAGCTTGATTATCAATACTTTTCCTTGGAAATTATGCAAAGCTTAACTTCATTTATTATAAACTTAAACCAGAGCTTTGACTTCTAAAACTGCATTCAGTATTACTTAAAAAATGATAACCACATATTTGCAATAATTCAGAGGCAAAGAAAAAATTCCATTAACAGCACAAGTTGGACCTATGTACAGTTTTTAGCTATTAACATTGTGTGGAATTTTAGGTTCCAGAAAAGAGAAATAATGAAATAGTGGTTAGAAGGGTGGGAAAACACATGAATTGGAAACACAGCAGTTAAGTAAGATGGACAGAAAAGAATTTTGATTTTATTCTGATGCACTCACAATCTGTTACATGTGACTGTTGTGTCTAGGTTAGTCTAGAGTGAAGTCAGGAGGCCCACTATGCTGAGTATGGGGGTTAAGCAAATGCTGTAAGGTCAGGAAGAGTACTTCCTCACCGCAGACTTTAGGAACCAAAAACAGCTGATATTACCAAATGGTTAATGATCAAATCTGTCAGTGGCATTTACAAGTCTGCCTCCGAGGAGAGGCATGTCATGATGAACTCTGCACATGGGGTGAGTGTGGTAAATGTTCTAAGCAATCCTAGGCTGGGCTGTGCTCAGGGTGAAATTTAGAAGAGTTTCTGCTACCACTAAATTTAAACTTACTAAAACTACAGAGCACACCCCTGGCTAAACATAGTTCTATCTTAACATGACACGGAAAAAAGCCACCCAGTTAATTTTTAAATTAAATTATAAATTTGATTAATTTATGCCAAATATCTATAAATACTTATAAGCAGTATCTTAGTTTATAAACAGTGAGCTTTTTAATTTCAATATTAATAACAGTTGATCTTACATAAAATCCCAAAAGGTTTAATTTTCCAGGTCTAAGACACTGTTGTTTCTTTTCTGACATCATATCATACAAATAATTTTATAGCAGCATACTGTTGAGTATTTTTTATCAATGCATTCTTTTAACGCTAAGGTAAAGTTAATTCCACTTCGGCATTCCATTTCCTGCTTGCACACAGTGGAACTATTCTAGATTAGATTTTGATGCTAATATTTTTACCAGTTAGTTATTCATGTTAAGGAGCTTTAATAACTCTTAACAGACTTTTGAAGGTCTATTTTACAGAACTATTTGTATAACTGAAATGAAGTTCTTTATTATTTAAAATTGATTAAAACGGTTACAGTCAATTTTTTTCTCACTAAAGTATCTGATATGAATGTAATATCTTTAAAATAAAAGGCTGACATGAGGATGATTATTTTTATTATTCTGCTGATTTTTGGTATTGGTCTCTGTCTTAGTATTCAAAAAGATATTTTGAAATTTATTGCTAAATATTTGATTTTATTAATATGAAAGTCTAAACTATTGCATAATGCCTGCTTTTGTAAAGATTATAGCAATGACATAAATAAATGAAAATAAATATGGTAAATTCAACTTCATAATTATAATGAGGAAATAAACTGGTCACCTGTGGAATCATCAGGGGTCCATTGATGACCTCGAGCTGGCTTTTCTGAGGTTGGTCCTGAGGTAGTAGTAATCATTCTGATGCTAGGACTAGATGACCTACTGCTCACCTAGAGGAAGAAGTGACAGGAGACTTAGTTTTTTAAAAAAAATGACAGGAAAAAAATTTCCATTATAAAGCAAAGGACAGAATTCCACTTTTATCAGAAGTCCCAAAACACTCTTGCAAAACAAACGGAAATAAATCCTCTAAGGAGACTGCGCGCACATGCACACACACACAATGTACACACACTTCCTGAACACTAACTGCCTAGAGCTTTTGTGCTGACTGCCTGAGTCTTGGGCCTTCAAAGGATGCCAGTAAGGCTGAAGAAAGAACCTCCTTCATTTTTAAAGCTAAAGCCCAAGAAAGCCTTCACTCTCAGGAAAAGGAACTGGGGGGAAAAAACCTATCCCACAAAAGAAGATAACATGTAAATTTGTCTGTCTTGGTAGTGGCTGTGGGTGGAGGGGAGAAATGTATCTACTGTGAATCTGCAAACGTTTCTTGAGTTTATGGAAGATATAACAGATCCCAACCATAACAAATCCCAAGCAGAAAAAATCTACAATACATGGGGCAAATTATAATCAAATTCAAAACAGATATATAATCTATAAAATACCAGTAAGATTCTCAATAGCAACAAGGGAAGCCAGAAAGAAGAAGGTATACGTATCTTCAAACTGCTAAAAAAAAAAAAAAAAAAAAGAGAGAGAGAGAGAGAGAGAGAGAGAGAGAGAGAGAGAGAACTAGAATTATTTAGCCAACAAAAATGAGAAGAATGAGGTCAGAATAACCTTCTCATGTGAGCAAAAACTGAGTCTATCATTCAGGGGCTCTTACCATAAGGATTTCTATAACATATTCTTCAGAGAGAAGAAAAACTTTTCCTTAATGGAATGGCCAAGTTGAAATAAGGATTATTGGTAAAAAAAGTATGAATCCATATACTGAAAACATTAAACAATGAAAATTATGACTAATTATAGTCATAATTGTTTGATAATTATAGATTTATCAAACAAATAAATATGATGGTACTTAAATCTGAAATAATAACAGCATCAGTAAGAGCAACATAAATTTAAAACCCCTCAGACTGATCAGTATGAAGATAAAAGTATTAACTTTAGGTTGGGCATAAGTGTTAAAATTTCACAGGTAAGTACTAAAAGTAATAATATATCAAACTCACAAATCAGATAAAAAATAATGGAATGAGAAATATATTTATTGCAGATGCCAGCCTGTGAACCCAAAGGTCACTGGTTTGATTCCCAGCCAGGGCATATAACCAAGATGCAAGCCGTGTCTCCAGCCAGGTACGTAGCTGGAGGCAGGTGAAAGGTAACTATACAATGATGTTTCTGTCCCTCTCTCTCTTCTCCTTTAAAAATAATAAATAAAATCTTAAAAAAAAAAAAAAAAAAAGGCAGCCCTAGCTGGTGGTACCATACATTGACGTCTCTTTCCCTCTCTGCCTCTCTCCCTTCCTCTCCCTCTCTCTAAAAATAATAGAATTAAAAAAAAAAAAAAATATATATATATATAAATATAAATATATATCTATATATATATAGATATATATATATATAGATATATTGAATCTGAAGGAAGGAAATAAAGGAGAAAAGAGAATAAAGCTTAAAATAAGAATAACTTGGCCCTGGCTGGTGGCACAGTGGTTAAGGCGCCGGCCTGCGAACCCAAACGTCGCAGGTTCGATTCCCCAGCCAGGGCACATAGCAGGGTTGCAAACCAGGTCTCCAATCAGGTCTGTGCCTGGAGGCAGGTGAAAGGCAACCATACCTTGATGTCTCTCTCCTAAAACTAATGAAATAAAATCTTAAAAAAAAAAAAAGATAAGAATAACTTTATCAGTAATCATAATAAAGATAAACAGCTTACACTCTTCACTTAAGGTATTTAAGGAAATCAGATATGCTGGATTAAATGCTATTTATAAGAGATATACCTGATTCACAGAGATAGAGAAAACAGAAAGCTAAATGATGGAAAGGATAACCAGGCAAAAACACCCAAAATAAAGATATATAGCTATATAAATATCAGAGACAATACATTTTAGAGCAAAAAATATTACTAAGGAAAGAGATAGAAATGATTCCATTCAGAACATAATTTAAAATGTATATGTTGTGCCTACACATAGCTTCCAAACAGATAAAGCAATAAAACTATAAGAGAAACATTCACAATCATAGTGAGATTTTTTTTTTCATAGTGAGATATTTTAATCCTCTGTAAATTATACATAAAATCAGACCAAGATAAAGGTACATAGCATAATATAAATTCCATGAGCCCTATGTCTGAAAAATGAGAATATGTATTTTTTAAGCAGCCATGGAACATTTATAAAAACAGATCATGTACTAAGCTATAAAACAGAACTCAAAAAATTTAAAAAAAATTTAGTATCATATAAACTGATCTTTTTATATTGATTTACAATTAATCTTTTAAAAAATACCATATTTAAACATTTAAGAACATTTCTAAATAACTCACTAGCTAAAAACAAAACCAAACCAAAAAAACAAAAAAACACAAAAAAACCAAAAACCCCAAACAAAACAAAATGGAAATAAAAAGTATTCGAACTGAATTTTTAACTCTAATCATGCTAAAAACCTGCGGCAAGCAACTAAATAAGCACTTAAGCAAAAAACATTTAATTCTAAGTCAGAGGATGAAGAGTACCTAGCAGTGTGCAGAACACAGAAAGTTTATTGCTTGTCATTGGATCAGTTGTGAAATTTGCACCCTGGCATTACTGGAACTCCATCAGCAGGTTTACCTTATCTACACAGAATGTCTCTCCTCCAACAGTCCCTTATACCCATTTCCCTCCCTGCTTCTAATCTTGACCTATATTCATTCAAGGGCTATGTGGTATAGTGCACACAGCATGTATAGAACTGAACCAAATATAACTGCCACTTTTGTAGGTCAGAAGGAGTCAAATGAAGCGAATTCACACAACTTAGTCCAGCAATTTTCAACCTTTTTCATTTCATGGCACATTTAATCTAAATTCTTAATACTTAAATTCTTATGTAAAACATACACAGTGACTAAAACCTATCACGAAGACTTTTCTCTTTGAATTTTGGCTGTACTTAAAGTCTGTTTCCTACAAAAGCTTCAACTTGAGCCAGAAATGCTTTATACTACTTTCAAAGTCTGTCACTTTGCAAAAGCATAATAATCTTTAAGGGTGGAGACCATGCGTACTTTTGTACTATACTCCCCAGGATTTAGGAAATTACTGACTATACAGCAATCCTCATAATCAATACTCACTGAATAAAATGATACTATAAGCTGTTGGCACTCAGAAATAAGACTAGTGCTGCTTAGGGTTATTGACCTTTTATACAATATCATAAGAAAAATAAGAATATACACCAAAGAGAACCAGTGATGAAACATCTCTTACTTTTAGAATGCTGTTGTTGCCCTTGGTAAAATAAATACAGATATTACCTTATTACTAAGTCCTTTAAGCCTCTTTTATTGAAAGCAAGTCTTGTGATTTAAAGAGAGTACACCGATTTGACCCTAGTGTTAATTTCTATTGCAAAACAAGAATAATTTTTCCTCAAAGTGCTAGGAGAGGAGAGTTTCATAGTCAACCTAATTTTATGTTAATAGTTTCACTATAACATTTTAAGAGGAGAAATAAATGCGTTTGTAACATATGAAACGCATACCAGTTATAAGATATTAAACAAGATGCAAGTAATAATTAGGTTTACAAAATATAAGAATGGATATTTTATATTAAAAAGGCCACTGATTATTTGTCATATTAAAGCAAATAATCCTGTTTGGACCTACTATGAATGATAGTATTTCTTAAGTTTGTATTTTTCCCTAGAGAATTCTTTGCTAGTTATTCCTATTCACCTTCTATTTTCCAAGAAACTATGAGATAGCATCTCATTTGCACAGTTGTCTTTTTTCCTACTTGAGATTTGCTATTGCTATAAAACTAAAAAGTAAGGCTACTATTTTTAGGTGATTTCAAAACGAGTCTTTCTTTAAAGCTACAAGAAAAGTTTTAATGTGCTAAATCCACAAAAAGTCCTCATAATTTGAGGAATTGATATTTCAGTGAATAACATAATATGCCAATTGTATAAAAAAACTAAAAACATATTTTAAAACAAAGCCGTAACTGTGTTTTTGGAAACGCTGATAAATAAAAGGCATAAATAAGAGGAACAGGTAATATGGGACAATTTCCAAAAACCTAGTTTGTGGGTTCAATTTATGTTACTGCTTACAAATTGCTATGGAAGATGTCTTATTTTATAGTAACTATTAAAAAAAATTACTGGTAAAATTCTGATGGCCACAAATGCTCTCAAACTATTAACTTATTTAGGGTACGCCTTCCTTCAAGGCATTTACAATTACTTTATTCTAGGCTTACATAAACTGCAAAATTTAAGAGATATAGAAAACTTGACTTACCACAAGGATTGGATATGAAAGAGGTTACGAGAATACAGAAATGCCACATAGCAATTTAAGGCAGCAAAAGAATACTAAGCCAAATTTACCATCAGTAGACACGAATGAGAATTGGACTTTGACCAGAACTTTATCTCTATATTTATAAAAATAAATTGGGTGTTATTTTACAGACGAAAATAAAGCTTTGCTTCTTTTTCTGTCTCACCTGAAAGACTGGGAAAATATTTTCATGAGGCAAGAATTTATGGCCAGTGCTACTATGTAGACTGACATTTTAAAGCTATTTAAAACTCAGAAATCTTAGTTGCTAAAATTATACAAGCATACAACATATTAAATGTCAATTTATATAATATTCTTGCTGAAGTAACATTTGAATACAAATATTAAAAAGAAATGTGTATCAGTTGGTAATGTAGATTTACAAGTGTACTTCCTACATTCTGACAATCACAGATAACTCAATTAAATCTGCACATGACAGGGGGTATTGAAAACATTTTTCCTAATCTGAAGGTATAGGCTCAGTTTAATTCTGGCTTTACTATAATTCACTATGATAAAAGTTTAGAATTGTATTATTCTTATATGGTCTTTAAATTTTCTAACAGAAAAGTACAAAATTCCTATGAACCAAGAATTATTTAAAACTACACTAAAGAAGGTGCAAATAGAGGGTGGACAAAAAGTAGTAGTATAATGAATTATATCCCTTAAATAAAAATAATGTATGATAATACATCTCTGCATTATGTGATAAAAGACCTTTAAGGCAGATGTTTTCCATAGTTCCTGATAGAAACTTCTCTTCTGATACCGAAGGAATAGAATGCCAATAGATTTTACTTTTGTCCAAGTGTTTCTTGGTTCTGCTTCTAGATTGTAATACACTGGAGTGAGAGAAGGAAGTGGTGAGAGCCCTGGACAGCACACCACCAGGAGAGGCAGGGATACAATGTGTAACAAGCATCTATGGAGTGTCTGATCCTTTCATATGTTATAACTCTGAGGTGTGGGTGTTACGGTCCCTACTGGCAGACAGTTTTTGAAGCTTAGTCACATATCTGACTAGTAAAAGTAGATTTTAAACTCCATTCAAAAACGTAGTTATGTCTAGCTTTCTAAACAATCATAATTGCATCATTTTGTAGTTGTGATTTTTACTGACTTCAGTTCCCTCCAAGAGAAATCTTATAAATAGATCTGTATTGGATACATTCCCAGAAGTATACACGAGAATGTATAATTTTAGTGCAACAGAGAAAGGCTCACCAGATGCATAAAACATATTTGTGCAGTCATTTATAGACATACATTATCAAGGTGGGTTAGCCTTGCTTAATAATATGATAGGGCTAAGCTATTTAAATAATGACAATACAGATTATTAAAAGCCAAAACACTTGAAATTAAAGAGCTCTAGGATTACTTTAGCATCTGTTGCATTCAGTTTTGTATGCATGATAGAATGATAAGAGTGCAGAGTTTGGGCACTTTGGTATCATATCTGGATTCAAAACTGGGGTGACAGCAATTACTGCCAGAGTAAGGGAAACAAGAGACATAAGTAAGTTTCTCTAACCTCCAGTTTCTTGATCCATAAAATGAGAAAAATAAATAATATAAAATTATAGGCTTAAGATTAAATAACGTGCAATAAAGACTTGACTGGCATAAAGTACACGATAAATAACAGCTCATCATCATTATTATTATTTAAAAGAAGATTTCATTCATTATTTTCAGAGAGAAGGGCAGGGGGAAGGACAAAGGGAGAGAAACATCAATGTTTCACCTGCCTCCAGCTATGGATCTGGTTGGGGACTTGGCTTTCAACCTGGTTACGTGCCCTGACTGGGAACCGAACCAGTAACCTTTGGGTTCTCAGGCTGGCACCATGTCACTGAATGAGCCACTAGCTAGGGCACAAATGTCATTATTATAGCTTTTAAGTGGTCTTGGGATAGGGTCTGCCCAAATATGCTTGTTGGGGACTGGGCGTTTTTGGTGGTCTATGTTACCTAGCCAAAGACCATCAGAAACACACCTGTAGTGACACAAGTTGGTTTGATTTTTGTTGCGATGAACCAGAAAGCTCGTCATGGGGCACTGTGGGGTATCCCAGTAAGGAGGTGTTTAGAAAGAGCTTATTATAGGATTTGGGATTTTGTTTTGTGATTTGGGGAGGCAACAGAGAAGGAGAGGTTCACTCCAGATGGGCTACTGCCAGGCAGCAAGGGCAGTTCTACAGGGAGGACAGACCAGAGTGGGGCTAAACCTACAACGGGAAAAGCAGCAGCAGTCACTCAACTGGAGAAGGCAATGTTGGGCATTTTGCAGGTAGCACAGGGGCATTGTTTTTGTCTGTGCTTAGCATTACAAAATGGTCTTATTTTTGTCTCATCTTATCATGGTTTCAGCATAACCTTGTCTGAGAAATGGTTTATGTTCTAACAACACTGAGGCCTCAGGTAAGATCTGCTGATGGCCATCAGGGGCTGCTTTTTCTCAGTATCTTTTTAAAGCATCTAGGAGACTAGATCCATTATGTGTGCTTAATAAGTTTCCTGAATAAAAACCTGAATTAATTTTAAAGTGATTTGTATGTTGTACATTTACAAAATTACACAACTATTTTAATGAAGAAGCTTGCTTGGTTCATTATACCTCTCAATAGAAAAGGTAGTATAAAAACAACTAATTTTAGTTTACAGATGGAAAGTCTAAATAATTTTATTAAGATCAATCTTGAACCAAAAGCCAAAACAATATAGACTCTGGTCAGTTTACTTTCCCCTAAACTTCATTAGTAAGTTCTCCCTATTTTCTTTATATTCTTCATCAATCTCCATGGCTAGAACAAAAACAAACAAACAAACAAATGAACAAATCAACCTTGTGCGCATGTTTAATCATTGCTTAGGTAGACTTTAAGAAGAACTATACCTTTAATTTTGAAAATACATATTGTGCATACTTTTCTTCTTCAAATAATAAATATCATTTTCATGATATTTCATGAGTACCATAAATTAATGTTCAATTATCATAACATCTTCTGGGGAAAATGCTTTCATAGCACATTAGGGTTACTGTTTGCCATTCTCATCCCCAAAAGGACAGAAGGCATTTTTAGTTTCCAATACTTGAGTAATTTTGAAAGAGAGTGAAACAATTTAAAAAACTGTCTAGATGTAAGCTATAGAGCACCTACTTCATAACACATTTTACTGCCATTATCAAACTTCCTGTCCCTCCAGACCTTTTGGACCAATCCATGATAACTCATGCAAATGACTGTCCTACATCCACAGTCTGCCTCAGTTCCAGTGTTTTACTACCTGAAGATACTGTAAACAAAACTGGTAACAATCATAATTTCAAGTAACACAGAACCTATGAGGAAGTAAGTAAGGCCTTGTATGGTGAGGTCAGTCCTGAATTACAGCAATGCGTTTATTAGAGTACAGAGAACAGCATTCATACTAGCAGATGCTTCTGAACTGTCTGAGGCAAGCTTCTCATTCCTAGTCAATGGGAAAACACTTGGCTCGAGTTTCTCATAGCTGGAATATCAATGGCAATAGTAAAGAGTTAAAGGTTGAGCTCATGAAGCCTTTAAGGAATCAAAGCAAATACCAGATATGTTAAACTATGTTACTAATGCCCTGATTAATACTTTAAGTATCTGAGGAGGTGAAAAGTAGGAAACTTCACTCAAAAGTTCTGGAGTCTTAGAAAGGCAGACATACTGAAAAAGCTGCTATTAAATAAATAAAATCATGACCTAGGATCAGTTAATATCATAAAATATACAATACTCTGATGTATATATATATTTAATCTATATATGCATACATCTGTATTTTGTGTGTATAGGCATTGTGAGAAATAATTTTTATTAACAACAACAAAGAATCTCAAAAATTTAAAGTATGTAAAATGAAATAACAGAACATCTTTCAAGGATAAACAATATGCTTATATTTTACTGTAAATTAAATCACAGTTTATAATATATACAGTAATCCTATAATTTTACATGAATGTGCAGCATACTGTGATATTATTAGTTCAGATGCATAATGTCCTCAAAATTTACTTATTTCTGCACAACTGAAAACAAATGAACACCTTGTAATTAGTTCTCATTCATTTTAAGCATATGACATATAAGATAATGTATTATCAATCTAAGAGAGAAAATAAAATGAGCTACATCTTCACTGGGTGGGCTTAAATTCTGCAGCAGTCAGTAATGGCTTACTTATAGCACTGTCTAGATCGCGTACAAAGCAGTAATAAAAAGCTATGGGGAATTTAGCAGGGCATCCAGAGATATAAAGATGAAGAATGAAAATCTTAACCATTGGGATAAAAGCCATTCTAGAGTTTTCCCATCTGCTTAGTAAATATTGTCTTAGAGTTATTTCATAAAAATATAAACCCAGTGAGCGTGACAAATGAGAAGATGTTAAAAGAGTCTTCCAGGTATGTCAGTGTCTTATGTGATTTCAGAGAAATGACATCTTATTAGGCAAATATTTCATGATTCCCATAAGAGGACAATGGTAATGACAAATTACTAAATTACAAAACTTAATACTTCCTTATTTAAGCATATATAAAAACAATGTAACATGCACAGAACATTACTGAATTAATCCACCTTTCCTAAATTATCCTTCAAGTTAAATTAATGGCATGTAGATTATTTTCCCCTAAGAACTTCAAATGAACTTCTCTATCACAATTTTAGGTCAATTCATAGAATAATTTTGCAGAGTATATATATTAGAGTTAATTCTTGATTTCTGGCCATTACTATTCTTCAAAGACTGAGAATTCAACTGCTAAGTCTTACCTGACCAGGTTCTGTTGTAGTAAAAGTCAAGTCTTGGATGGATCTACGTCTTGGCTGTCCGTTGCCTTAAGAAAAAAACAAAGTAAAATACTGAAAACAGACAATAAGGATATAATTGCTACAGTAGAAAGATGGAATTTGTTGCTCCTTGAATCTATACAAAATGTTTGTGAAAAAAAATGAATTTATTATAAAAAAGAAAAAGAAAAAGAAAGATGTTAAAAAAGGAAGAGAAACAGCTGCAGTGTTTTAACTCAAAAGCTGCCGGTCTACCATGAAGTATGTCCTACTACAATAACCACTCCTACCACATGAATAGCTGCTGAACCCTCTCCCACCATCTTCTGTCATGTATTTAAATAGATGAATGCTTGGGGGATGGGACTGATGCCGGTATCTATTTCAAGGGCCTTACGTTACAGCTTCTACAGCAAGACTGCTGTTGGTTAAAGACATGACTGACTTTAACCAACAGCAGTACCTTGTTCATTTAGGGACTGAAAGGATGCTTGGGCTTTAGAAACTCCTATGATGTAACAATTTAAATATCAATTTATAAAAGAATTCTACAAATTTAAGTCTTCAGCAAAAGAGAATGAATTTAGCAATAGCTGCATTCCGCACTTTTATTTGGGAATAGGGATGTTTATATAGTATCTTCTAAGATGAGAGATCAGCTGTCTAAAAGGAAACACTAAAATATGAGTAACAGCTGACACCAATACTCAAAATTCTTTTGACTCTGAAAGCTATATTATGTAATTTTTCAACTAGCAGGCAGCCCAGGAACATGTACTCTAATAGTTGTGGCCTGATCAGCAGCCAGGATTCATTCTTAAAATTTCTATTTCCATAATCGTAAATATCTCATTTTAAATCAATCAGCAATATAACCTAGCATCTTAATCCATGTGACCCCATTATTATATCTGCACATAAACAAAAAAGGACCTTACAATGAAATAATATTTGATGGAGTAACATGTGTAAGTGCATACAAAAGGTCAAATTTATAACCACTCTGGAAAGTATAAAACACTATCACTCTTTTCCACTTAAAGTTGTTTTAGAATTCTTTGTATAACTGTAACTCAAAAACGTACTACAAATTTCATTTAATTTTAAGTCCCAACAGCGATTACAAACATAACAAATTGCACATTTACTTAATTGGGCACACTGAGATATTTTTGTGAAAACAATTTTAACACGATTTCCTTTTCCGGAGGACAGAAAGGATCCCCACTACTATGACTAATAAGCCATTTTAGGTACATTTCATTCAACACAATCATTCTAAAATTAGCTTACAAGAGACAGGCTTGCGAAAGTATCTGGAATTCTCTTTTCAGATAAGCAGCATTTGTGAATTCTGGGGAACCACCTAGCACGTGTGTCTAAAAATCAATTACATCACTAGTGCATTAACAACAAAAACAAACTCAAATCTACATGGGGGTAAGAGAACAGCGCAGTAAAACCTTCTAAGGAGGCTAAAGAGCTGACAGTTAACACAGTGCCATAAAATGAACAATCTTTAAGCTACAGCAAGAGCCAAAGCAAGCAATATTAAGCAATGCACTTTAATTAGCATAACCACGGCAGCAACCATCTGGCAAACAGTTCAGACAAAGCAAAAAAGGACTTCAATCAACAGATACTTATTGCTCCAATATTACGTTTGAGGTCATAATTTAGAAATAGGAATATAAAAAGATCAAACACCTCTTATTAAAAATGAAAATTACAGGGTGTTCTTAGTAAATTTAGATTGATCTGCTTTTCTTTTTTTTGCAACTGAATACTAATTTAGAAAGTCACTTTACATTTTGTATGGTTCCTTGATATGTGCATACCTATGTTACACATGGTGGTTTAAAAGGAAGAAGCAGAGAAGAGGGGCAAGATGCCTGATCAAGAAACCTGAGACCTGAACTGATGTCCTTAGTCTTCAATTCTGTAATGAATTCTGGGCATTTTCCTAACTTATGATAGAAAAAAAATATATAAAAAAGTTACTTTTCTAAGTAAGAGCAACAAAAGGAATACACTATATCCTGAGGCTACCCTACCCCACTCCTAAAAAAGAAAGGGTGGTTGGAGTAGTAGCTTATAGGTCAACTCAGTTGTTTCTGCAATAACGTCACAAAAACAGAATCCGTCTCTTCAAAAGGCTGCTCTTTTACGTACAGCTGACTTTCTGAGCTGGTGTCTGAAAGACATCCAAGCTCCCCTAGAGACTTGGGCCTCATGCCATCCTGCGGTTTTCTTATCGGTCTGAGCAGGCTCAGTTTCCCTTGCCTTCACTACTACGATTTATGTTTTCCAAACTTCCTAAGACTCTCAAGTGAAAATCAACACTAGATTGTCCTGGAGACATCTCTTAACTAAAATGTTAAAAATTCTAAGGTCTGTAAATTTTGACTATTAAAAATTGCGGGACAATGTGCTCTTCATGTGTAAAATATGTAAGATTTAAAAAATCTGAATAGCACTTTACTCTGCAGTATTCTATTACTGCATTACAATAAATGGAATACGTGATTTTAAAATATATATTCTTATTTAGGCTGCCACAAATTTCATATTCCTTTACTAACACTTATTTAGAGCCAGGACCATTGTAGAAGAGATATAAAAATTGTGTAGTCTGATCTATATATAGGAAGTCCTGAGGTATTAAAGGTCCGTTATTACCTAACCCAAGAGATTACTAAATTGATGAATGTTGTTGTTAGCCAATGACTAAGGTTGTCTGCTGTGCCTCAGGAATGACGGCACAGTATAGAACAGTGTTGAAGATCAAATGAAAAATAAGATTTGAATTTGCAGGTTTAGGCAGTTCAGTTGTTAAAATATGTATTTAAAAAAAAATTATTTTGCCCCATGGACACAGACTAGTGTGAAGGCCAGGAGAGGGTGGGGGAAGGGGATGGATAAAGGCAGGCAAAGGTGGGAAATGGAGGACATCTGTAATAATTTCAACAGTAGAAAATTTTTAAAACTTCTTTTGAGCAATAATGTATATTTAAAAAAATTTAAAACTTAAAAATGCCAGGAGAAACAAACACCTCAAAAAAGATACATTTGTATACTGTCAATAAGCATACATATTTTTTTTGTGATGCTTAAAGGAATGTTCTTATTTAAATCTGATTTATTAATTTATTTAAATTTTCTTTACTATTATTTATTTTCAATTTTATTTATTTTTGGTTAAAAATCAATAATGAAGCAAATATGAAAAATGTTCAAAGTAATGATTTCTGGTGGTGAATACAAGGTTTGTCATGTTATTACTGTCTGTGCTTTTAAAATATCTCACCATACACATATCAAAGGATCATACCTACACTCCTGCCCCACCACAGCCTCATCCATTCCATCTCATTCCAATGCTCTCCCCCTTCATTTCTGCTAGAATTTACTTATTATTATTTTTAGAGAGCAGGGCAGGGAGGGAGGAAGAAAGGGAGAGAAGCATCAATGTATGGTTGCCTTTCACCTGCCTCCAGCTACGGACCTGGCTGGAGACCAGGCTTGCAACCTG
Source organism: Noctilio leporinus (assembly GCA_004026585.1). Lineage (NCBI taxonomy): Eukaryota > Metazoa > Chordata > Mammalia > Chiroptera > Noctilionidae > Noctilio > Noctilio leporinus. The sequence continues at coordinate 642,099 of PVIW01000219.1, forward strand.
GTTATGTGCCCTGGCTGGGAATCAACCAGCGACCTTTGGGTTCCCAGGCTGGTGCCAATCACTGAGTCACACCAGCCAGAGCTAAATCTTATTTAAAAAGTCACTTTGTTTTAAGTACATTAGACTCAGTATATTGCATTTGGCCAAAGGAAGTGTTACTAAAACTGTAATACTTATCCATAATTAATAAAATAAAAAATATGAGAGAAATGGGGAAAAAAATGGGACAACTGTAATACAACAAAAAATCTAAAAAAATAGCTATATTTAAAAAATGCTTACAACTGGGATCCAATGAATTATCAGTTTAGATATCTGACAATAGTGCAGAACTTGTGGGAAACTGACTTTAAGGAAAAAATTCTGGAAGGAATTAATAAATTAGGAGACTAAATATATACCCTCTTTTATAATAAATATGTCCATGTAAAAAAAGAGATATTCTCAAAGCATGGGTTATATTTGTATTTTTAACTGTACAATACAAATCTAAGAAGAAATAACGTTTGCCTTTTATGTCCAATTTTTTCAGTTCCAGTTCTTGCATTCTTTTACCAAAAGCAAGTGACACTGATTAGGTTAATGTTGCATATACAGGGGGAAAAACAGTAAGAATATTATTGAAATGTATTACTGAATACTATTTCCATTTGAAGAGCATTGTTGCTTTGGTAATGAAGGATAGAAATAAGGTTTCCTGACTCCATAAGGATCCAATGTTGTAAAAGAGGGCCTCCTAATTGAAGAGCTTTCTTTAATGCAAATCGTAAGGAGGAGCAAGGCAGAATTACCCTTTCTTCTCCAACTCAAACAGAAGAGGAGAAAATGGATGTGATTTGGAGTCAAAAGATCTAGGTTGGAATCCTGGCTGTGTGACTATGGAAAGAACACTCAATATATCAGATCTAAGTTCTTCATCTGTAAAATAACTATACAATACATAGTTTTTACCTGATAACCCTTCTATCAGACTGTTACAAAGGTCAGTTAAGGTGATGTACTTTAACTACTTTATAGGGCACACAGAGCGTATACCTAACTGGTGTTTCTTAGCAATGGCACTGTTGACCTTTTAAGCTGGACAACCCTTGGCTTTGGGAGGCTGTCTGGGACAGTGCAGGACGTTTAGCAGTATCCCTGACTTCTGCTGACTACATACCAGGAGCACCTGCCAGTTGTGACAACCAAAAATGTTTCTAGACATTGAACAAATATCCCCCGGGGGGCAAATTCACCCTAATTGAGAACTACTGAGACTATTATTTTCCCTTCTCTCCCTCATCTTATACAGCATTGGCTATATCACCCACTGTGTGCATGCATGTTCTTAATGCCTGCCCATAAAACCTGGATTAAGATTATGCTACATTTGCTTAAATTTTCCTGATTCCCTCAAACAAAATAATATTATCACAGCTCATTAAAATGTTGACACTTGGTTAGAATATTATTCCCTTAAATGTAGAACCTTTTAGCAAGAAAGTATAATGATCTCAAGTACTTGTTAACTTTGAAGGTAGCTCCTGACTCAGTAAATAAAATTATTATGCAAAAAATAAAATAATTCTAGTCTCCGAAGAGCAATAGTTATATAATAATACAAACTACTTTGATAACCAGAAAAATTAATTTAAAATGGTTTGTATACACAATGACTCCTAGAAATTGTATAACTTATTTTATATATATTTATAATTTATACAAGTTTATATGTATACTAGTTTCTGGCCACTGGACCTCAATAATAGTTTGTTCATTTGCTTAACAGGCACATATTTAATAAACACTATGTATAAGGCATTGATTGGATAGTACTAATAAAATCAATACTAAGTATCAGCCCTGATGGTATGGCTCAGTGAATTGAGCATCATCCTATAAATCAAAAGGTCACTGGTTTGATTCCCACTTAGGGCACATGCCTGGGTGGTGGGCCAGGTCTCTGGCTGGGGGCATGAGAGAGGCAACGATGTTTTTCTAGCGTATTGATGTTTCTCTTGCTTTCTCCCTGCCTCTCCCTCTCTCTAAAAATAAATTAAAATCTTAAAAAAATATATTAAATAACAAAGACACTGTGTCTATCCTCAGTTTTCAGTTTACTAGAGGAGAAACCACCATTACATGTTCAACTATAATACAATAGTACACTAAACGCACAATCACAGGCAAACTAGAGTACTAGAGAATTCCCCCAAAGCACTCCTATGACTGTGTGTGGGAAGACTGTGGATTTTCTTATCAAAATTTTGAGGTAAGAGGTGAAAGAAAACCTAAAGCAGAGGGATAAAGAAATGATAATTTGGACAATATATATTAACCAATACTGAAGGTCACACATGCCATTTAAGTCTCTACCAGAAATGGTGATTTAGAGTCTATGAAATCATCACCATAAAAAAATAAAAGAAATTTACCAATTTGAGACAGTGGAGTACCATGTGTGAGTTAGGTATAAAAACATTTAATTTGCAAGAAGATTCTCTTGATAATACACAAGATACCATGCAAAACAGCAAATCTCATTCAATTTTACTTTGTGTCTATTGTCTAAGTTAAGGCAAAATGGTATTTAGTAACTGTCTTCTCAACTTTGTATTTCACTTGCTACCAACAGAAAGAGGCTGGGATAGAAAGTTTAGAGGAAGCCCCAAAAGTAGTGACTAAGAAAGAAAAGGAGCCAAGGACAACAAGTATTTTTAACTATGACTAGTTTCCTCTTTCTGCTGGGTGCAAAAAAGGTCTGGGTTCAATTTATCTACTCACCTAAAAGCTGAGAGGAAGTTGGTAAAGTCTGGGCTGGCATTCTCCCTTCTGTGAAAAGGTTTACTTTGCCTTCTATTTTATCCTCATTTTTGGATATCTGAGGTATCCTGTCAAGCCCACTTCAGTGTAGATAAATGTATAGTTTTCAATCTGTCTCCCTAATTACTGCATGCAAGGTATCTATTTTCATGTCCTATAAAAATTGGAGCAAGAAGCATTTTGTAAGTACCAGGGATCATTACTCCGGTTCCACAGTTATTAGACCAACTCAGGTGGTCTATGATACCTGATATGACGATCTCAGGGACATCCAGAATGTTGCCAAATGAAGCAGTTTTACGATGGCCCCGTTTAGGCTTGGAACAGGCTGCAAAAATACATATATACAGTATACATGCAAACAACCACAAACAGTAACACAGAAAACAATAAATTACAAAAACAGAATAGTTTTCAAATAGTTATGTTAATAACACTCCCATGCAGAAAAGCATGCAGAACTATCTGACTTTTCATCCATGCTCAGAAAAGGCAGGATTAAGGAGCATACTACTAATACAAGATGTTTCACACACTGGCTTTAATTAGCAACAGGAAAAAAAAAAACAAAAAACAAAATGGACAGAGACAAACAAAGCTGCAGGGTAATTAGGAAGCTAAATTAAAGCATGTTCATAGAAACAATCTACCTAAGTGAAACTACTGATATGTGATTGGAGGGGTGGGGGGTGGAGGCTAGGATGAAATAGGGGAAGAATTAAAAGAAATAAGCTGCCATATTTGTTTTAATTACAAAAAATACAAATATATATGTTAAAGTTAGGTTTTTCTTGAAGTGTACTATAAAGTAAAACTCAATGATTAAATAACAATTATTGAATCAAAGTATAAAATGTATACTTTTGTATAATTATGCTTTTATAATTATAAATATTTATACATATTTCACATAAACTGAGTATTTATTGTAGCTTCCAAAGTTTAGGATACAGTCCCACTAAACATGAGTAGAGTTGAAAAGCTGGAGAATATGAATCTTTTAAAGTAAGATATTGCACTAAAAAAAAATTGAACTATGTAGAATTCAATGGCTATTCAACAGCACCTGTTCTGCACTTAAGTAGAAAAATGGATAGGGTAATTTAAATATGTGGTTATCTTTAACCTAGTGAATATCACTTCAGTAGAGAATAATTATAAACCAGTACCTGACTAGAAAATTGACACAGCAGACGTAAAATTATAATTACAGCACTATGTCCTGTTTTAGGGTCACAACTGCTACTTGGCAGGTCTACTTGAATGCCATCCCTGAAGTGGAGAAGCTTCTCCAAAGTGTGCAGCTATATCCGTATTTACCTGACATTACAGTGAGGCTCCCTTCCTCCAGGCACACTTCTGACTTAAGAGACCAGGTAAGCTTGTCAGTGGCTTCTGACTGCCAATCAACTTATTTTTGAAGACCAATCTGTGTGGCTGAGATTGCTTGTGCCCTGCCGATCATAATTTTTCTCTTCTCTCTTAGCAACAGAAACGTTACTTTTATACTCTAGACAGCAGTGCTCCCAGATAAAATATCACACAGATCCTTCTTTTCCTCGGAGCCATGGGTAGCCAATCATTTGACCCTATTACTATGGCCAATAACACAGGTGTAGAAATTGTTCTGAGAAACTTCTGGAAAAGCTCCTTGCAGAGCTGGGGTGCATGTACCCTTTTGCCTTTTTTTTCATTCTTCCTTCCTACTGTCTGGACCGTGGATGTGATGACTGAACTGTAATAACCATCAGGAACACCAAGTGTCCTTGAGGATGGAAGCTACGCAATAGGCACTGTGGCAAAGGGACTGAAGGAATCTAGTTGCTTAATGATCATGGAGGCTACCCCTAAATTTGTTTAAATGTGAAAACCAAAAATTCATGTTAAGGACACTGTTATTTTGGATATTTTATCAACCTGATTCTAATAGTAAATTATAAGATCAGTGATCCTGATTAGTTGAAGGTAAATATAGTATGATGGTCCTCTGGACAGCTTCCTTTTTTAAAAGAACTCCACACAAAATGAGAATATTTAATTTAGGAAAAAAACCCAAAAAACAAATGAATGACAACAGACCTAAAAAAAAAAAACCTGATTAGCTAATTTAAAAAAAAAACCTATGTTAATACACATATATACACATACACAGTTAAAAGACTAGAGGTAAATACATAAAAATGTTATGTTTATCTCTGAGTGGAACAACTATAAAAGACTACTTTTTAAATTTCTATTTCCTTATTTTTCACAACAGAAATATATTTATTTTTAAAATCAGCTTCCTTCCACCCTGGGAGAGCTGGGAAAAAGCAAATTAAACCAGCATTACTAAAATGAAACCTGGTTAGAAATGAAGGTTAGATGTTCACTCAGGTAACAAGACATACAATATTTTTGTGTGACTAGTACTTCCATAAGTAATCATTTTAAGAACTGATAAAATGGAATTTAAATGTCAGCTTTTTCAAGATCAAATTAAATTAACATCTTTTATTTTTACAATTAAAAGCATTAACCATAACCAACTTAGCTATCTTTGCCACTGGCAGGAAGAGGACCAGACAGTAAGACCATGTCATGTGAATCTGGAGCACATTGTTTTATTAATTTCAAAACAAAATATTTGCTTTTATTTGAGTTCAGCATAAAATTCTATCAGAATCATTCAAAAACTTCCAGAATATTCTGGTTTTGGTAAAATTTCAATTTTTTACATTTTCTACTCATGTCTGCACTGAAAGAATTACATGTGCTTAACTTTATGTCACATATTCCCTATTTGCTATATTGTTAGCCTACTTCTTACTTTAAAACTTTTTAAGACATAGAACCCTCTATAGTCCCACTACTGAAACTATTGAAACTATCATTTTCACTCCCCTTCAGACTTTGATTTCCTTTTTTACCTGTGTTCGCAGCAATCCTGGCTTCTATTTCAGACATGTCGGCACTCATTCGCTTGCCCTCAGAGGTGGGGGGCAAGCTCTCTACACTGCTCCCACGAGAAGCTCCCAGGCTTAACCGGCCGGATTCGCTCTGTTAAAATCACAGGTCAATTTGAATCACTGAAACTCTTTACATTTAAAATCTCTGACAGCTTAGAAAAAGAAAGAATACTAACTGGGATTCTTACAGGTTCTGTTCTTTTTTCTGAAAGAAAAGGCAAGTTTTCAGGGAGTGGGAGTTACAGGGGAAAGAGGGAGCTACCTGCAACACTGACTTTTAGAGAAGGGCAGTCACTGGCATTTGGAATCAAATACCCCGATTATTAGTTAACCTAAATGCTTCAGGCAAGATGAATAAACCCACACCTTAAAGTATTTTAAAACCAATAATAGCAAAATATATAATAAATATGAACAACATGAAATGATAACTTAGGATGACTCCTTTAACTGAGTAGTACAGCCATTCAACATTTTAAAATATCAACCATTCAAGTGAGGGATCACCACAGGGAGGGAGCTGCCTGGTTAGCAAAGGCAGCAATCATCAGAAGGGAAAACAAGTTGGTAACAGGAGAATCTCATTATAGGTCTCTATTCCTAAGCTTATCTGTTTCAGAAACAATGTTCAGAATTTGCATAATGGAAGATGGCAAATTGTTTCAGTTGGTCTAACACTATGACTACTAGTAAGGTTATAAATGATTTTACTTTTCATTATAAAACAAACCTGTTGCTTTGCCTGATTTTTCAATAATTTTGATTCCAAGCGTTTAATAGTATCATTTGTGGAAGGAACTTGCTCCATATTAGTGTCACTTTTATTACTTGTATTTGTAGAAGCGATGTCCATGAATGACCCTAGGAAAGCAGAAACATTTATGATTAAAAATTGGGAATAATACAAATGCTTCATTCAATATGTAATGTAAATTCTCTTCTAAATTAGTATTAGAGTATTAGTATTTATGTAATATAAATAGAAGTAATTAAGACTTTCCAAGCTAATGAAGACAGCTCCAAAAAATCCATTTTAAATAAAATTTAAGAATAGTGCAAAAAGTGAACCAAAATGCCTGAATAGTCTTCTCATAGACAATGATGCCTTTGAAATTGTTAACCTCAACTAGTAGAATGAAGTGGCTATTAAGATGGGGAAACCACTGTAGGAACGAGTTTGAAGGGAGTATCAGGAGGTTAGTTTGGAAAAATGATAAGTTTGAGTTATTAGAATTCAAGTAGTTGGATATGAGTGTGGAGTTCAGGTCTGGGATGGATCAAAACATCAGCAAACAGAGAGTATATAAAGCCATGATATTAAATAAGATTACCAAGGAAATGAGTGTAGACAGATAAGCAAAGAGGCCAAATTAATGAGCCCTGGGAACTCTTAAGATTTGTAGGCTGGGAAGACAAGAAAAAACCAGCTTAGAAAACCATCAGAACAGTACAGATGTAAGGCAAAATCCAGGCTAGTATGGTACCCTGAAAATTAACTGAAGTCCTGTAGAAGAGTGTAATGAGCTATAACAAATGCTACTGATAGTCAAAAAAGATGAGAACTAAAAATTATTCATTTAGTTTCAGTAATTTAGAGATAAGTAGTGATACTTTGACAAGAGCAATTCTGGAGCAGTGGTACAATAAAAGCCTGAGAGGAGTGGACAGAAGAGAATGGGAAGAGAAACTAAAGAATAAATACTGGTTATATATGCTCTGGCAATGATACCAGTAGAAAGGCTAAAACTGATGATGCAAGAGACTGAAGAATTGATGGAATGGGATTTAACACGCAAGTTCACAGGATTGTCTTTGGCTATAAGCAGCAACAGTTCAGCCATAGTAACAGAAAAGAACACAGAGTGGATGGGCACAGTGACAGGTAAGCAGGCAGATGTAGTGAAGGAGCTTGTGGAAGCCATTTTTCCTTTAATTCAATATTTTTCAGAGAGATAATAAACAAGGTCAGCTGAGAGTGAGGAGTGGAAAGGAGGTATTTAAAGTTTGAGGAGAGAGGTTAAAATATAAAATTAAGTCATCTAGGAGAGGGAAGAGGGACTAAAATAAAGCACAACTGTCCAGAAGCACTAAATAGGCATTTTAGTAAATATGTGTCATCTCTAGCCGCATTCAGCTGCACTGACACAGGCAAGGAGTCAAATTAAACCAGGCTTGCAGTTTAGCCAAGCAAGCTTGAGACAAGAGGCAGAAGGCTAAGAATTATTCTCAGTGGAATTAGAATAACTGCCTGGAAGTAAGTGGAAGAGGAAAAGGAAGACCCTAAGAGGACTGAGGGACAGTGAGAAGGTGAAAGAATCAAAGGGCTGATGGTCACAGTACAAAAAGAAGGAGTGGGTTTGAAGGTAGTAGCAGAAGCAAAAAACAATTTTAAAGTTCACTTTAAAATTCAGAGCAACTCAAAATACTTTCAGTAAAATTGGAATTTGGGAATAACTAGCCAAATAGTAAACCAGATTAAAATAAATATGACTTTAGAGGTGGGAGAAATAGATCAGTAAAAATATTTGTCAATAAAATTTTAAGTACAGGATAAATATGCGTATACATATACATGCACTTTTAATTTTAGCTAAATTAATAATGTTATAATGTATTCTCAAATATATATTGAAAACTGCAATTTTTCTAAGTTACAGTATTAATTCTATCTTTATTGATGAACACAAACTACAAATCCCACTCCTACTTCATGAAAACTAAGGACTCTGAACCAAAACAGTAGAAGAGTCTCTGTAGACTTCTACAAAGAGCAGAAAAGTAGGGTGTCCATGATGAAGAAATCTGTTGTTTTATATATTTATAACAATTTCTAATACTATTTGATGTAGCAGTATTTATGTAAAAACTATTTTTCAAAGAAGAAATGACATTCACAGCAACATATCCAGTATTTTTGTACATAGCTGTGAAAGAATTCCAGGACTTGGAAGCATGTCTTCCATAACTCTTCCAGTCTTGAACCCATGAAGAGTATATGCACCTAGAAACTCAAATTGCAGTCAATTGTATAAAATGAAGAAATTAAACTGCAAAAGGGGACATCATTCATTGCTTCTTGATTATAGTTTCAGATAGTTACAAAAAATTTAAGTTATTACTCTTCCAATCTGTCTATTTACCTGTACTGGTGGCAGAGTTGCTCTGTCCTTCATCTGAATACTGACAAGGGTATTGTAATGGCTCGTCTGCTCCTGGAAAGTACTACATATATATATAAAAAAAGTAAATCCAATTTAAAATTTCTTTAATACAAATTAAGTCCTGTAAAAATTAACTTGAAGAGTACATATGACTTATTTTATTTTCATGGGATTTGAATGTAGCAAAGATGTTGCTTCACTTTCCTTAAGGCATAAACTGAATTTGTAGACATTGCTGTTTTTGATTTTAGAAAGATAATGATAATGTGTTCCTTTACTGAGTTTCAACTGTGATCAGCGCCATATATTATACCTAAGAAGCCATTTCATACAGAGACCAAAGTCTTGAAGAAAACAGCAAATATTTCTCTAAGGGATCATATGAAATACAATACTATCATTCTTCCTAATATATAAAACAAATTTAATGTTCTTAGAGCAGTGAGGTTAACTTCCCAATTGTTAAAATGATTGTCAGTCTGAAAACTAAGACTGGTGTGCCAAAGAATTGTTAGAAATAATATTTTAAATGAAAAGGATAGATTATGGACATCCCTCTATGAACTGGACATATAATATTAGAAATATTACACAAAATTAGAATTTAAGGGGAAAAAAGATTTTCTTCTCAAATTAAACAAAGCATATATTAAGCACAATTACAATGTGAACAATTTACATATCCCAATGTTTTAAGGTATCTGACTACAAAGACTAAGTTGTTTCCTTATGAATACATCTTTAGGGCCCAGAATTCTACATATAGTTGGTACCCAAATATGATAGCAAGCCTTAATCAGATTAGTCTGAGCTGATTTTCCTGAATTATTTTCAAAAGAATGAACAAATTAAACCTTTGGCCATTTAGGAAATCACTTAGCTATATATTTAAGAGGATTGAAAACTTTTACTGAGCAAATTGTTCCGAAATTCAGATACTTTAAGTATGTTAGCTTTTAAAAGTCAACATACCACTTGATAGACTTTGTCAGTGAACCAAAAACAAGAGGTCTAAAATTACTCAATAGTTCTAAAAGTGTTTTATTTATAGATGAGGAAATTTTGCTAATCATTTAAAAGGATTATTCTATATTTAGAAGTTCTATAAGTCCTAGAAGAGTTTATCTTTTTAATGGCAAATGGAAAATATGCAATGAAAATACGAAAGGTAAAAAACCAAAATCACTTCAATAAATGCATCTGAATGTAATCTCTCTATTGCCCTGCATAAACAACTGCTTGATGAAGATTTGCACTAAAGAAAATTAAAAGCTTGGTTTAGCAAGTATTAAGAGTTATAAAATACCTAAGTCCTATAAAGGCCTTAGAGATCATCTAGTTCAGCTTCTCTCAATTATTGATGTGGCAACAGGCCCAGAAACAAACACATTTATTCACTAAGTTAAACAAGAGGAGAAAGCATGTCCAAAAATCTACCTAGCCACCTCTGCATTACAAAGAACTAGATTTTCCCCCTAAAATAATGTTTCCTTCCCTGATCATGAGTAATAAATGCCGTTTGAAACCTGGAAAATACAGATAAGTATAAAATTAAGCAAAAATTAGAATATCTTTTTATTTTAAAACTCCACTAAAATTCAGTATATATCATAGTCCCCCAAACCCAAAGCCCCTCAAAAGAAGGATTATACCCGCATCAAATGAGTCATTATTTTCACAATTTCTTCCATTGAAGGGCGCTGAGAAGGATCTTTAGACCAACAGCGAGTCATCAGGCTCTCAATGGGCTTGGGTAAATTTTTGATCAGTGGTGGTCGAGTACCTATAATTAAAATTAAAGGAGGGAGGGAAAAGAATGTATTTACCCAACGAATGCTGTCAGCTCCTTATATGTATTTCTAAAGCAGCGCTTATCTTAGAGACCTTGTAATTTAAGATTTCTTTTAGAGTAATAAAAGTACTCCCCCCCCACCCCCCCACTTCTTGGTCCTTTAGGTTAAACATATTTTCATGAAAAGAAGATACACCATTTCAAAAAATGAAATTAAAACATTTATATGCAGTATGGCAATAGTAAGACTAGTAACTAATAATGGCTTAATGTGACAAATGGAATGGTAGCTTGGGGTGATCTTACTCGAACTCTATTTTCAGATTCATTGCAAAAATTTCAAATGTGTTTGAAAAATTATCTTTTGTAACTAAAATGCCATCTGCAAATGACTCTTTTGTGGGAGGCATAACTTTTGGCTGCTGTGAATCAATCATTTCATAAGCTGAAAACTGCCAATGTTTGTGTGATATCAAAACTGAAATATTAGTAAGGTTCCTACCTTAAAGAAGGTCTCAAATACAATGAAATCTTTGTAATTTAATCAATTAACAAGTTAGTTCTTTTATACCTTACTTCATTGATGTTCAATTATCCGTTGACAACTGACAGAAAAAATACTCTAGCATTCTTTACAATGGCATTAAAGGAAGTAAAATGAAAGGTAATACAGGAAACTGGTAAAATGTTAAGATTACTCAGATGATGGTTTGGTAGGTCTGTGAATGACCTAAATATTTAGGCAGATATCTGCTTGTATCACTTGTAGAACAGTGTATTAAAATGTCAGTAATCAGAGTTATTATAATCCAATAACAGAAATTAAATAACAAAGAGTGATGTTAAAAGTTAGGAAGATTCAGCAATTTTTCTTCATGAAGAGATTATTTTCCCAAAGCAAAATGAAGTAACTTGATTAATGAAGAAGATGAATTCTAACCTCATTGGTGGGGTTAAAAATATACTAGCTAGAGATGTAAAATAAATAGGAGGGATGTAAGGACATTGAGTCTAAGTCAACATAACATAAAAATGAGCAATGGAGTCAGAAAGATATGGACTGAATCTCAACAATACAAGTTACTGATCTTGTGACCTAGGGTAAGTTATTTAACCTCTCTAGGATTCAGTTCCTTAACCTATAAGACTGTAAAATGAGGCAAAACAGTATTCACTTCATAAGGATGAATGAGAAGATATTAAAAAATGTCTAAAATACTTTGTGTTCTAACTTTCTGAATAGCTTACATAACAACTCATTATTCTTTGCTTTTTCCTCTTGGTTAGACCCTGTGCTCTCACTATATATAGCTCCCAATGACCATAACCATGTGAAAAATTAATTTAATTATTTAAAAAAAAAAGATTTATTAATTTTAGAGAGAGGGGAAGGGAGAGAGGCAGAAAGGAAGAGACATCAATGTATGGTTGCCTTTCACCTGCCTCCAGCTAAAGACCTGGCTGGAGACCTGGCTTGCAACCTGGTTATGTGCCTTGGCTGGGAATTGAACCAGCGACCTTTGGGTTCACAAGCTGGTGCCTTATCCACTGTGCCACCCGCCAGGTATTTTATTTTATTTATTTTTAAATGTAATTTTAAAGTGGTCTTCCAAAGAGCCCAGTCCAATGCTTCTCTAGCCCCTGGAGGGAGCCAACCTGAGTAGTTAGTTGGCTGCCGCTGTCTAGTGATGGCCTTTCCCACCTCAGCACCCCTCTCCACCTTGTGCAAGCAGGACAACTCTCAGTCCTGTTCTGCCTGATGGTTGGGTTGCAGGGAGGGTGGGAAATCAATGGCAGAAAATTATTCTGGTAACGAAGAGCTGTACATTTTAATGTTAAAGATAAATGGTCTTCTTCAGGGGAAATATGCAAATACATTAAAGAAAAATGTCTGTTCACAAACCGTTATGAACAGCCCACATAATACGGAAAGCTGGGCCACCAATCTCATCAAAGGGTTTCCGACGTGTTATCACTTCCCAGAGGATAATCCCCCAGCTGAAGACGTCACATTTTTCACTGTAATTGCTACCTAGAAAAAAATATGGCACAATTTCAAGACTTTTTCCACAGGACTTAGAGAAACAACTGTTTTCATAAACTATAAGAATGAGTATCATGTACAAAAACAGGAGGCCACAAGTAGAGCTGAAAAGTTACTCTTTTGAAGTCTCTTAAGTCTTTGCATCAAACAGACTTAAAAAATGTGCTCAGGACACTTATTATTCTTTAATTTTAATGACTGAATTTTAGAGGAAGAGGGAAAGAGAAACACTGATTTGTTGTTCCACTTAGTTAGGCACTCATTGGTTGACTTTTGTATGTGCTCTGATCGGGGATCCTACACACAACTTTAGTGTGTCAGGACGATGCTCTAACCACTGAGAAACCCAGCCAAGGCCTACGAAATATACCTTTTTAATGAATTAAGTATTAATAACAAACTAGAAGATCTATTTTACAAAGTCATTTCCTAATTTTTCATCAAGAGGCACAGGTTTTATCTTTAAATAAGACATGCTTTCTCTGGGGCAGAGAATGAAACACTTGTACATTCTTTTTTTTTTTTTTTTTTTATGATCAGTTTTTTTTTTTTATTGTTGTTGTATTACATCCATCCCCTTTTTGCTTCCCTCTGTCCCCCTCCCCACCCACCCATTCCCCCCAAAATCAATCCCACCTGTTGTCCATGTCCATGGTTCCTTTATACTAGGTTCTTTTCTAAGCTGCTCCCCTTCTTTGCCTCTACCTCTCCCCTCCCCCCAACCCCTTTCCCCCTGACCACTGCAGGCCTATTCCTTGTATTCATATACTTGGTTCTGTTTTGCTTGTTGTTAGTTTTGCTCATTATTGTCCCGTAATGGGTGAGATCATATGATATTTGTCCTTCACCGACTGGCTTATTTCACTAAGCATAATACTCTCCAGTTCCATCCATGTTGTTGCAAAGGGTTCAAGTTCCTTCTTTCTTTCTGCTGTATAGAATTCCATTGTGTAAATGTACCCAAGTTTTTTGATCCAATCATCCACTGATGGGCACTTAGGCTGTTTCCAGCACTTGGCTGAAACACTTGTACATTCTTTTCCGTAATATTTTAATCTTAAATTTTCTTCTCCTATTCTCTTGATGAAAACCACTACTCTACTACTAAAGCAGAAGAAAAGTCTAATTTAGTGATAAGATTTTTTTTCAATATATGGTGAGATAAAATTCTGTATTTGCAAACTTAAAAGTAAGTTGTAAACAGTGACAATTACAGATAACAAATTTATACAATAGTGAGCAGATTATGCAGCAAAATATATAGAATTTAGAAGTTGGTGGGTGAATCACTGCAGTAAACAGCCAAAACACAAAAACAAAACAAAAATAAATAAATACCCCCAAACAGCTCGCTAACAAGAACAATTATAATAATAGCTATACACGCATGTACTTAGCATGCGCACTATACAGCACTTAGCAGTATACTAAAAGCATTACAATGAAGCTACAATCAAATTGGGCTAAAGGTGCTGACATCTTTCAGAAATAAAAAATTCTATATGGTCTAATAGTTTGAAGTTTGTTGCGCCAAACAATTAACTTTTATTTCTGGGGTTTTTGTACAATATAAAATATTTTGCTCTCCATACTTCAGAAATGCTATGTTATTTTAACTCACAGGAAGGTCTATTACATAAATAATTTTAACAAAATGCCAATTCTATGTATTCTGTACATAAACTTGAAAACATTATTAGGAGGCATTATTTCATTTTGTGTAATTTAACACTTGCTTGTCCTCAAACTTTTACAGCGAAATGGTTCCACTCAAGTGAACAGCTACATAGGAAACTTTTTTCCTCTCACAAGGGTGGCTGAAAACAAACAAAAAACTTCAAATTCTTAAAAAAGAATAAACCTCAATCAGAATCTGATTCCTGAACATATCTGAATTTTATGGACACTCTTAAGTCCTGACATCCAAATCACAAATCTTCAGTTCAACTTTCCTCATTTAAAAGCTAACTGGATGTTTTTATACAGAAATTTAGTACGAAATCTATAGATCACTTTTTTAGAACTTGAGTATAGAGATGTGAAAGAAAGTAAACATAAATGTATCCTTTACTTTCTTCCTAAGGCATGCTCAGGTAGACTATCAATTTTTAATTGCTAGGAAACAAAAGCACAGTTAATTACCATCGTTCCTGGTATTTATGTATATTGTTGATTTGTTAATATTGAACTTATCACCAACAGCACTCATCACCAATGAATGCTTAAATGAAGATTAGCTAGCACATGTATTTTTTTCTGTAAGATACATTATAGCCTTCTTATACTTTAGAAATGCTAGAAAACACTTGAACACTTTTTTTTGGAGACCATTTCAAACAGTGAAATCACCAACAAAAAGCACACACATAAAAAACACAACCAAAGAAATGCAGCACTAGAGATGACAAAAACGTCCTCGTATGAGAATTAAAACAAGGCAGTGTTGCTTTGTTCAACCTTAGCTGAGAACACGTGTGTTGGGCAACTTAAAAATTTCTCCCATTCTATACATGCATGTGAATAACCACTAAAGAACCACAAATACTGACTTTTGGGTTACAAAAAGGCAATTACAAAATCTGAGGATGAGGATTACCTGCACACATGCTTGAACTTGCATAGAATGTGTTTGACAATTTACATCTTGACAGGAAATTTAAGCTCTAAGGCCATATTTAATACTTCCTTAGACTTTAAGTATATGCTTTATACTTACGTACCATGTAGAAATAAAACTATGGGCAAAGTCAGAAACACATATTGAATTTACATGAAGTAGTAGACATTACCAATCACATTATGCTTGTCATTTTACCTTCAAAAACTTCAGGTGCCATCCAAGCAGCACTCCCCTTGTTATTGGTCATGTGTGTCTGAATGTCACAGGCTGTACCAAAATCACAGATTTTCAAAACTGTCCCTCCTGCAACCAGTAGCAAGCTGTTAAAATAAATAAATAAATAAATAAATAAATAAATAAATTAAAAAAACCCAAAGTTTGTAAGACTAGTATTCGATTATACAATAAGATATTTGCGGAAATAGAAAGGATTAAAGCAAAATGTTACCTGTTCACTATAACAGTTTAATATAGTTCAGATGAGTATCAGCAAAAATTAATTGAACTTAACCTAATTCTTAGGAAGACTGTTAGATTCATACTCTAATGTCTTTATCTATCCCCATAATCTTCCTAATCTGGGCCAAAATAAAACATGGGGTTTAAAAAACTTTTAGTAGGTCAACTTCTTCCTCCCTTCCTTCCCCTCTCTCTAAAAAATAATAAAACCTTTAAAAAAAACAAAAAACAAAAAACCAAGAACTTCCCTTTTAAGAAAAATCAAAATCATAAAAAATCTAGATGACAGATCTGGAAACCCAGACCACAAAATCTATTCAGTAGAATATGACAGTGTCTTAGAAAATACCAAATATCAAAGGGCATTACAACTTGTAAGGTTAAATATTATTGTTTCATGAAAGTTCATTTTCAGTTCAATACACATTAATACGTAAAACAGTTATAGACTATGTGTGAAGCATTTCATATTCTGGATCACGGTCTGTAAGTTTTTGCAAATCTTAGGGTGAACAAAAATGAGTCTTTAGCCTCATGTAGAAGACTGGTTAGCTGTTCACCAACTATTTCCTTTCCCTCATGGGCAGACATTCTATTTCCCAGGCTTGTAAGTAGCTAGGTATCACTATAAGACCGTTCTAGCTAAAGGAATATGGATGCAAGTGATGTACTCCATTTCCAAGTCTAGTCCATATAAGTCTCCCCATGTCACTGAACACAAAGGATTCTGAACTACCATGTGAAACAATGCCCACTAATCAGAAACACTGACTTTGGAGTTCATGACTGGAAAAAACCCCAACAAACAAACAAACAAAACCCCTGTACTTTGTTAAGCCATGAAATTCAGGTCTTACCTATTATAAGAGTTTTACCCTAGCTGACCTAAGAAAATGGTATCTCTGTGGGTGCTGCCATAACAAAAATGAAATTTATTTGGTATTGGCTTTGCAACAGGCAGAAAAACCAACAAACAAAGCCCCCTGAAACCGGTAGCAGGAAAGCTAGAGAGCCATGCAATGATGTGGAAAAACTTGGTAAAATCTGTCTCCTGTGATAGTTTGTGGTTTTAAAGGACTGGGAAAGCTGACTGCTTCTATAAAGAGCAGGAAATAAGACTGACAGAGGTCCATTAAGAGTCAGCACTATGCTCTGACCCATGTGGCTCAGTTGGTTGGGCATTGTCCTGCAAGGCAAGAAGTCACACTGGTTTGATTCCCTTCCAGGCTGGGGTACATGCCTGAGTTGCGGGACTGGTCCCCACATGGAAAGCATGAGAGAGGCAGCTGATTGATATTTGTCTTTCTCCTTTCTTTGCCCTCTCTCTAAAAATATATAAAAACTTTAAAAAGACTCAACACTGCAGCAAAAACCAGATTAACGGAAAGAACGTCCAGCCTAAACCTGATAACCACAAGGTGCCTTCATTCAGTTGAGGAAAAGCACTGAGGCCAGGAATCAAAGAAACCAAGTTCAAGATTGTGCTAAGAAAGAATTCTGGTGCTGGTCACAGACACAAGGAACTGATTATGAAAGATGTACAACTTGCGAGGGCAGTATACACCACAAAGCCTAGTTCTGATGTGGCTATGGAGAAGGGGTAGGAAGGAGACTACAAAAGGGTTGTAGGAGTTGCTAGGAGTCCTGAGCAACAGACAGGAGCTCCTCTCCAAGGCCGAATCAGGATTTGACCATGGAACTCGAGTACCTCCGGGGCAGAAGGACCAGACAATGCAGGACTTCATCCCTATACACCAGTAACTGCTATACACCTCCATTGCACTCTTCCCAATGGACACTTACTGTCCTTTTCTACCACTGTGGGAGGTGGGGTATGGAGAGTGAGAAACAATTTGTCTTTTTAATTCATTTATTTCAAAGACTGGAAGGAGCTACATCCAGATTGGAGAGACTCTGCCTGGCCTGTGAGCTGAATGGTGAGAGGAAGAACCTTTGGGATACTGAACTGGCGAAGGGCAGGGAGTGGTTCTATGTATGGTCAAAGTAGAAAAGATCCTGGGTGACCAAAAAGTAGACATGGCTGGAGCTGGCCAGCTGCTTACCAAACCCATCTCTTCTTTTGGCGCACACAATTCATTTCCCAACTTTTCTTGCACAAGTAGGTGTGACTAAGATTGAGTTGTGGCCACTGGTATGGAGATAGAAGGGTCACGGGTCATGGGGTCATGGGTCAAAAAACCTCGTATACACCGTGACCTCCATTCTCTTTATCTGTCGGTCCCCAAAGTCCAGGAGGACAACAAAAGTACCAGATGAAGGAGGCCCCAACTAGGCCCTTAAATTACCATATGGAAGGTCCAAATACGAACAGCTGTTTCGGATGTGATGTGAGTGAAATAAATTTCTATTATGGTAAGCGTCATATTGCCTCTAGTAGCTAGTGTTAAAACATCTAATTTACCCAGGTATTAAGATTACTTTAAGAAACAGATATTTATAATCTTAAGTTTTTAATATCCCAATGTAACTTGTTATTCCTACAAGAAATGAAATAGAGCATTTTTAAAGTATAAGTTTATTAAGAAGGTGCCATTATAAAATGTAAATGACTATTATATAAAAGGCTTATAGACATATAGGTTACTCTACAAACCAATCAAAAGAATCCCTTATTTTTGAAGCCCCTCTAATCATCCTCTTACATGCAAGACATTGTTTTATATAGCCAACATGCTTTTTGACGTGTTTACTGATTATGTTTCATCACTCCTTCTTGAATCTTATATTCACCTACATAACCATTTACTTTCTTCCCTATAGGGAATACCCTATAATGAAGGTCTACTTATAGTGAATTTTTTCAGGTTTTGTTTCAAAATGCCTTTAGTTTGCATTCCAACTCCTTAAAAATAACTTAGGGCAGACACACACTTCCGAATAGGTAACTTTTTTTTCTCAGCTCTGTGAAGTTATTATTTCAGTCCTAGAGTTTCCATGTAGGTGTTGGAAATATACTTCCATCAAGCCTTTATAGGTAATCTCTTTTCTGTTTAGCTGATTTTAAAATCTCCCTTTGTTTTTGTTGATCTATAGCTTCCTAAGGTATGTCATAGGGTAATTTTTCATTTATCCTGCTTACAATTCATATCTTTTATCCATAGAATTCCTGACCAATGCCTCTTGAAGTCTCTCCCCATCCTATTTTCTTTTACTAGAATGCTAACTATATGCTGCTGTTAGTCCTTTCCTTCCTTTTCTACATGTTTCTTAATATATATATATATATATATTTTTTTTTTCTCATTTGTCTGTTATCTGCTGGGCAACTGCAGATATATCTTACAGCTCACTAATTCTCTTGTGATCTGTTTTATAACATTTAAATTTAATTAATATAAAATCTTTTTAAAAAATCTTAAAAAAAAATGCCCTGGCTAGTATGGCCAGTAGGCCTGTACACCAAAAGGTTGTTGGTTTGATTCCCTGTCAGGGCACATGCCTGAGTGTGGGCCAGGTTCCCAGTTGGGGGAGCATGAGGCAACCAATCCATGTGTCTCTCTCCCATTGCTGTTTCTCTCCCTCTCTTTCTCCCCACTTCCCTCTCTATAAAAATAAATAAATATATAAAACAAAAATTTTAATTATTTCTATATGTTTTATTTAGTTCTTTTGGTCATTTTTGACATTTTCATTCCTTGCATACTTCATTAAAAATTTAAAAAATTTAATTGATTTGAGAGATAGAGGAAGGGGGAGAGGGGGGAGGGGGAGAGGGAGACAAAGAGAAAGACCAACCTACCGTTCTACCTATTCACATATTCACCGGTTGCTTCTTATTTGTGGCACAATTGGGTATTGAACCTGTAACCTTGGCATACTGGGACAATGACCAAGAAACCCACATTTTAATTCCTTCTTTTATATCTTATACTCCTTTCTTGTAATTCTAAATATTTTGAGCCTTAATATTTGAGGGATTAATTCTGTTTTGTTTATGCTACCACTCATGGTAACTTGTGTCCTATGGATGTGGTAATTATTACTGTGGCTTAATATTTGATCGATCTTAATCTGGAATAATCTTAAAGGTCTAGATTGAAAGCATTTGACTTTAAGCACTTTTAACCTACCTAGTTAGGATTTTCTTGATTGTGTAAGTAGGGCAAACTTAAATTCACAATAGCATGAAGGGAGACCCTCAGATAAGAAATAAAAGTTTACCTAGTCAGAAAGTTGATTTTTTTTCTAGCTCATTTCTTTTTAGGTTGTTCCTGCCAAAAATACTAAATTCATACAGGGATCTCAGTTCTGCTCCCTCACCTGGTACAGAACAAAGGACCTGTTTCCAATGACACATAAGCCATTAAAACCTGGGACTCTCTTCTACATTCACTTCCCTCCATCTTTTGCCCTGATGATATCCCTTGTTTTTTTATAAGACCATGTAAAAGTATGTTTGTTGTACTATGAAGCATTTCTGGGTGTTTGCTGTAGGATGGGTTTTCGGTTTATCTGGTTTGCCATATTGTTGGAGTGTCAACATTTGTATCATATAAGCATAAGATACCAAACCACATTTTCAGATTATCCCTCTATACACACATAGGTTAAGAGTTAAAATGCATACACATCATGGCTTAAACTTGATGTACTTCGCAAACTAGGGTATGAAACCTTGCCAGTGTATTGGGGTATGCTGGGGTAAGTGGCAGGGAGCCTACAGACCTCAGGTTACAGTTAGCACATCTCCCAGGACCATCACTTTTACTCAGTCCTAAGTATTTTTACACCCTAACATTGACTTTAAAACAAATTGCATAATATATGAAACTGAATACAAATACATACAAAACCTTCCTTAAGGTTTTCATAGGCCCTGCCCCTATTCCCAGACCATAATTTTGTCCGGGCAGGTAGGAAAGTTTGAAAAGCACCAATTGAGGGCATTAAAATCTTTACAGATTCTCTAAACATCAAATAATTCAATAGCATATTTTCTAAAAACAGCTCTATAAATCAGGTCTTCCAAGTCTAAGATTGCTAATAAAGCCAAGAATAGTTTTAAGTACTCTATTTACTGAAGAGTATATAAGAAATATTATTTATTAAAAATAGAGGTAAATATCTGTGTATGAAAAGTGTCAACGTAAGCAGAAAAAGCAACATTATGTACAGTGTAACCCATATATGCTTTAAAACAAAACAAAACAACAGTAGCTACCTTTGAGAAATGAAAATAGGAGGAAGCTAAGACTTATTTTGTATTTTTCTATACTGGTTAAATTTTTGTTTTTTTAAAAAGATTTATTTATTTATTATTTTTCGAGAGAGGGGAAGGGAGAGAGGCAGAGAGGGAGAGAAACATCAATGTATGGTTGCCCTTCACCTGCCTCCAGCTATAGAGCTGGCTGGAGACCTTGGCTTGCAACCTGGTTATATGCCCTGACCGGGAATCGAACCAGGAACCTTTAGGTTCGCAGGCTGGCACCTTATCCACTGTGCTACCAGCCAGGGCTGAATTTGTTTTTAATCATAAACATGAACTGTTTTAAAAATAACAATTAAAGAAAATAAAGTAAAATAAACCAATACAGAAAAAAAAATTGTCCTTATTTTAAATGTCCATTTTGAAGATACCAAAATCATTTTCATGTTTTAAAAATGTACATAGGAGAAGTATAACTCTATTATGTTTTAAATAACTTAATGAAAGACTTAGAGAAACTTTTCCGAAATAAATGAGATTCTGATTTTCCTAGGTTGTGATATATAACCCAAGTACAATCACCAAGGGGCATATTCTTAGGTTTTCCTTTTGATGACAAACAAATAAAGATGGGTAACATAACTGCATCATTGTGTTGTAATAATATTCAACAGTAGTATATAGGGATTCATTGTAATTACAAATTTTATAAATTCTTTGTGTGTAATTTTGTGCTAAAATTCTAACTGGAGAAATTATTTAGAAAAGGAGTTTTCTTTTAGTCCAGTGTGACTAAGATAAGCCAGATAAACTATTCACATCTTCATAATACCACAAATACCTCTATAATTTAAGTAGAAAGAATGCTAAATGCAATTCACCTCTATATGCACCTTAGCGAAAATTTTTCCCCATTTCACTGTTCTTGTTCAACAAGCTCCTTTGTATACTTTACCAAAGGTAAGAACTCTGTAACATTCAAGAAGGCATAATAATTTTTCTGAATAAATTTTATATTATTACTATTATGATTACCACTTCCTTACTCATAAGATGTTAATAGTTCACAAACTCTGAGCATGACACTCAAGGCTCACTGAAATAAGAACCTAAATTATCTTTATAGACTTACTTTCAAGGAGTTAGCACTAAAAAAACATTTTTATATCCTAAGTACATGCAAATGAACTTGCAAAAATAAAATAGGGACACAAGCACAAGCTGATACTATATAAAATACCTAAAACCAAGTCATCAGGTGCATTCTTCATATGCCATTTTGAGGAACTCTTACTAACCACAGAATCCGAAGGTTTTCCGATGACAAGGTACAGCAGTATATGTGCTTATATATACAATTGTATATAAAAGCATAGTCATTCCAAAGAATTTTCATTTTCCCAGTACATTCTAAAATATCAATTCTAATTCTAAAGCCCAATTTGTATTCTGAAGGGTCCAAAGACAATCTACAATACTATAGATACAGCCATAAGGATATTCCAGGAGGAACAAATGACCAGATCAGAGCTCTTACAAATATGTTAATGGTATTTATTAGCAGAAAGAAAATTCCTATCTACAAATGATTTTAGATTTCAATAGAACATACCAGGTTATCTAAATAGATTGGTTAAATAAAATTTAAATCCTAGAGCTGATGGATTTATGGTATATGGCTGGATAGAGAATAAAGGTAGTCATTTAAACTGTGTAATTCTGAAATACAAAAGACATTAGAAAGCTGAAATGACTTCCTCTTATAAGATATTTTGATGTACTACGTATAAAAACTAGTTACTTATTCCAAACTCAAAACATGCTCTAACACGAAGACAAAGGGCACTTTAGGGAGTTGCACGTGATGGCGCCTAAAGGGAAAGGATACATTGCACCTGATGCATGCCTATATCCTTTGAGTCAATTTGTTGCTGGAAAAAAGAAATCATTTCCATGATTTTGCTTTGATAATTCAACTGATAATACAAGGACAAAGGAAGACTCAATTTTTATGAGCAGAAAAATAAAAAAAAGACTAAGCGATTTCTTCTTTACTAGCCAAGATAGGTAGCAAGTAGAAATAAGGTATACTAGTGAGAACAGCGCTTGCAAGAATTCAAGCCTATGCACAGTGTATCAGATTAAACATTAGAGTTACAAGCCATAACCCAGAAGGGACATTTTAACAATTTAAAGCAGTATTAAGAGAAAGAAATCCTTAAGACTGATTTCCTAGGGAAAACTTTGTATGGTGGTCAGGGATGGGGAAAAGGGAGAGGATATGTAGGGCCTCTTTTACTCTGCCATAGTTGGATAAAGAAAAAAACTAGAGGGAGAAAAGATATTAAATACCATATTATGTTTTCTCTAATAGAGTTCCTATATGAACAACCCCCTCCCCAAAGTTTTAGCCTTTTAAAGTACGTATTTAGGGAATTTTGAAGTTATTTCAAAGTCCCAGGATCCTCAATATGGGGAAACACAATATTTTCAAATTCTACCCAGATGCCAGTATGCCCATTTGATTTTCTCTGAAAGGGTAAATACTAACCACTCTGTGAATTTTTATATAACATTTACTGTGTGTGGACATTGTGTTAGCTGTTAAGCTGTTAGGGATTTAGCAGGTAACAAGATAAGACCTGTCTCTGCCCTCATGGAGCTATCTAGAGGCAATGATATATAATGCAGGCACAAATAAGGTTAAAGGATTTTAGAAGTATGCTAATCTAAGGTAAGAGTTCTTAAAAATAAAATTTAACTAAAATAAAGATGCCACTAAAGACAACATTCTAAAATGCAAACTTAGATAAATGACTGTGAGTAAAAAGGAACGCTCTTAAGCCAACCAAAAGGGAAGAGAAAAGAGCTCATGTGCAGCCTACAAGCTGAATTAGGGAGGTGGGGAGATATATGGGGGAGAGAGAGAGAGAGAAACAGAAACAGAGACTGACTGACTTACTTGGGTGGTTTCAGGTCCCTGTGAATTAGAGCTTTGGGCTGCATGCTGTGAAGATAAGCCACTCCTTGGGAACACTGTAAACACCAACTCATGGCGTGGGCAGCAGTGTAATACGGCAATGGTTCGGCACCATGCAGCACTGCAAAAGAAAGGCACAAACTAAAAAGAACTTTATTGCACATAACAAAAGATACAAGATGAATGCAAGCACTATCAAAACACACGCTCCCCCC
Organism: Noctilio leporinus; assembly: GCA_004026585.1. Taxonomy (NCBI): domain Eukaryota; kingdom Metazoa; phylum Chordata; class Mammalia; order Chiroptera; family Noctilionidae; genus Noctilio; species Noctilio leporinus. Next base: position 666,287 of record PVIW01000219.1, read on the forward strand.
TAGTCTTGCTTTTAATTCTTTCCCAAACAAAAAGATGGAGATATCTAATAATTTCAATAAATAAGTACTTAACATTTTATAGCACTTCCACTAAATGTTACACATATATTCAAGTAAAATTAATACACAACACCATAGCCTTTTCATATTGAGATGCAGCACCTCACAAAATTAAATTATAAGCAACGTGACACATCCTAATAAGAGATAGAGTAGCTCAGAAGTGAATAAAATGTGTATCAAAATGTTTACAATTATGCTTTCTATAATAGCTAAAGATTAGAAATAGTTCACCCATGAACAATAGTGAACACATGGGCAGTAAATATGAGTAAAAGTTTATATGAAATATTAATTTAAAAAATAAAATGCAACCATTTATTTTATATAAATGGTGCAACAAAAAAATAATGCATTTACATATATGGTTGGTGTTTCTTAATAGTTAAAGAGCTCTGCTCTATAAAGGCAACTGTTAATAACACAGTTTTATTTGATTGTTATAATTAAAATAATCTTTTAATTTTCAGTTTTATTTTCTGAAAAGAAAGGAAAATGTGGGCATGACGCCTGACTGGAGGAGGGCAAATGGAAAAAATGGGGTGTCTATGATAGTGTAAACAATAAAAATAAAGGTAAGAAAGCAAAGCAGAATGAAATGGAAATGAATTAAGAGTTCTAAAATGAGGAAGCTCACAGCTAACAGAAGCAAAAAAACAAAAATTAAAAGAATATTATTTTAAAGTATTTAAAAAGCATATTTTACTTTACTTAAATGCATTTAACATTATGACAAGAACCATCGATTTAAGACTGATGATACACTTAGATTTCTAATTTTTACATAAAATGTTATAGTGTCTTATTTTATTTTTAATCTTTAGCAGATTAAAAAAAATTATCTTTTGGGACTCTGAAGGTAAATTGTGAAGAATATTAAGTAACTTAAAAGTTTCTATTAAAAGCTTTTCTATGATTTTATTCTACTAGATAGAGAACTAATGACACTTACCATTATATAAAGAGCCTCCTTCAGCATATTCCATCACAAGACACACCTAAAGGAAAGGTATACACGAATACTTAACTGCACACCACCACAGGGGACTTGAAAAATTACTTAGTTCAATCTTTGATTTTGTAAATGCATTAAAAAATATTCTTTTGGCTGCTACATAAATAGTATTAGGGGAAAAATGTTACCTATGATCTAAAACCTTACAAGTCTAGGCACCACTGTCTGAGAGTAGAAAAGGTTGTAAAACCATAATCACAAGATCTTTGGGGGACTTTCTCCAGTGGTAATGAGGAAGTGCCATTACAGAACAGCATAAGCCTCGGAAGATGAGGTTACTGGATAACAACAACCAAGACAACAACTTCGATATACTATGTTGCTAATACTAGAAAGAATATATAAAATACTTTACATACACCCCCCAAAATAATATAACATCAAAACAGCTAAACTACACACCTGCATATATCTGCCATGTCATTTCTTATATAGCTGACGATGAAAGAATGAAAAACTTACTGGATTCAAGCAGGCTCCGTATAGCTTTACAATATTAGGATGATTCACACGAGATAACTGCCGAAGCTGAAACAAATTAAGGTCTCTTTTAAAATGTGCTAACTTTTGAGGAACTGATTTCATAGCATCATTAAAGCCTGAGGGTCATATAAAACATCTATCATTTAATAATCATTATTTACTATGTAGCAGGCACTGTGGTCTTAAGTGCCTGCCCAAAATGGCGCAGAATCCCTGCCCTAAGGATCTGTTTAGTTGGGCAGCAGACATGTAAACAAATAGTTAAAGCAATGTACAAAGTGCCAAATAGGAGTTGTGCATTAAGCAATGCACAAGTACAAAGAAGAAGAAAACAATTTTGCCAAGAAATGTTAGACCGCCAACCCAGAGATGATACTGGGCTGAGTTATCAAAACCAGAAGAAGCCATCTTACGGTCATCACCATCCTCTTTATACCTATAGGTTGAATAATCTACCTACTGTATGTTGGGCCCTGGTGGGCACTTTTACAGATATTGCATACTTTCCCCACTACTCTGTAAGGTGGGTATTATAATTCCCATTTTAAAGATAAGGGACCTTTAAGATAAGGCTCAGAAAGGATCAAGTGAGCTGCTTAATATCCTATAGCCAAGAAGTAGTGCAGCCAGGGTTCGAACTTTGGTCTATCTGACCTAAAATGTCTACTTTTTCTACCTACTTGTCCTCTCTTCCCTACACTCCATCTCATATCTCTTAAACAAAATTCCTCCTCTCTAGTCCCACTACCACTGCCTTAATAATTCCAACCTGAACCACTTCAGTAGTTACTACAGCTTTCTCCTCGCTGGTCTCCTACTTCCAGTTTTAATTCTTCCTGATCCAATGATTCACACTGAGGTCAATGAGGGGTTTGGCTGTACTCATTTCTCTTGCTACACATCTCAAACTTCCACTAATGTGTCCCTTTAAACTGCTCCTTTCTTTCTTTTTTCTCTTTCTCCTTCTCTCTTGTCTGCCTTTCCCTTTCTTCTTTCTTTCCTTCTCTATTATCTACATTACACTGTTGGCTCAAATAAAATGCGCTAAGGTAAATCTTTTTACTTTATGCAACTAGAAAGCTGTATTTTTCTACAGCCAATATTTGTGAATTTTCAATCTTAATAGAAGAATTAATATCACTGTCATGCATATTTTTAAAAAAGATTTTATTTATTATTCTTAGAGAGAGAGGGAAAGGGAGAGAGGCAGAGAGGGAGAGAGACATCCATGTATGTTGCCTTTCACCTGCTTCCAGCTACGGACCTGGCTGGAGACCTGGCTTATAACCTCATTATGTGCCCTGGCCGGGGAATCGAACCAGTGACCTTTGAGTTCACAGGTGGGTGCCTTATCCACTGTGCCACCAGCCAGGACTCATTTTTATCTATAAATATATTTATTATATTCCATCTCATTAAGATTTAGCACTGAGCTTGAGACAGCAGATTAGCCAAGCATTTATTCCTGCTGCTTCTCCAAATACCAGTAGACAGTGAAGTGTTTTTTTCAAAGCATAAACTCAGAAGGCTGAAAAGAATGTAAAAGTTTGAGAAGTAGGAAAGAGAATGACTAGCAATAACTGACAAAAAAAACCTAAAAGAAATGAGAAAAGTGAGAAATGACCAGATTTAGCTCAAAACATCTCCAAAAGATTAGGATGTGGTGGTAGCCTAAGATACCTATGCAAATAAGCTAATAAAAGAGAGGAGAGCCCTGCCTGGTGTGGCTCAGTGGATAGAGCGCCAGCCTGAGAACCAATGGGTCACTGGTTCGATTCCGGGTTAGGGCACACGTTTGGGTTGTGGGTCAGGTCTCCAGTTGGGGGCACACAGTGGACAACCACACATTGATGTTTCTCTCCCTCTCTTCCCCTCTCTCTAAAAATAAAATCTTTAAAAAATTTTTTAAAAATTAAAATAAATAAATAAATAAAAGAGAAGTGAGACAGGTTGAAAGTTAGATCCAAAGAAACCCTCTCTCCCTGACTTCAAGCAACCCAAGTGAATGGCTCTTTATCATTTCAAAGACTAAAGGTAGATACTTTACAGAAGGCATAATAAAGTCTCTGGATTGGGGGACATCAAACAAAATAAAGAAATGAGCTCCAAGTAGTTGCCTTTGAAACCAGAAAACTTGATTTCTGGTATAGGTATAGGGGATTGAATTTTCTTTTCTTTTCCTCTCCAAGATATTATAATCTTTTTGACTCTTACTTCCTTGCATTTAACACTTACATGTTTTTTCCTTTTTTTTTTTTTTTTTTGGTGAAACTGTCAATACAACAATATATGATCAACAATCTTATTTAAACTATAAACAAAACTCAAGAATAAGGCAAAGCCAGACTCCTGGAGCACATTACTAGAAATGATCTTTCTTTCTTTTTAAATTCTCACCCAAGGATATTTTATTATTGATTTTGGAGAAAGAGGAAGGGAGGTAGGAAGGAGGAAAGGAAGGAAAAAAAGGAAGGAAGGGAAGGAGGGAGGAAGGGAAGGAGGGGGAGAGAGGGAGGAAGCAAAGAAGGAAAAGAAGAAATAGAAACATTGATTAGTTAGCTCCCATACATGGCCCGACTGAGGATCAGACCTACAACCTACGTATGAGTCCTGACCAAGAATGGAACCCGCAATCTTTTGGTGTGCATTTCAATTAACTGAACCTTGCCAGAACAGAGATTATCTTTCTTTATGATAACATCAAACCATTCATTAGTATTCCTCAACTCATTCAATTAATAACAAAATCCACTTCATCATCACAACCAAGTTCTCATTTATCAATGTTATACATTTAAAAATACCATGCAGCATATTTTAAAATTATAATTAAAAAAATAAATAAAAATAAAATAAAATAAAATAATAATAAAATCGCAAATATAAATTCACATGGTTTATAAAGACTACTTAACCACTGGCTAATGAAGTTAAGGAGTGATAATAACTACTTATTTAATGAAACATGATTTAATATACAAAATAGCACAAAATTAAGAGGAAGTCTGATAATACAATAATTTCATTATTAAATTCTCCATCAATAAGTCTGTATGAGAACAGAATTGTAAATTTTCATGCTACATGAGAAAAACCAAATTTGATATTATTTGCTCTTAAAATAATCTTATTCAAATTTCTAAAAACATCCAGTCAAAATAAATTTATAGATTTCCCTTAATTTTAGATAACGGGAGAGAACAGCATTTCTTTTCTAATTACAATTTAAAGTCTATATCTTGAAATAGATCTGAATTACATGGATGAGATTATACATATTTTAATTCAAAGGTGAATTCATCTAGGTGAGCCTCCTTTTACCCTAATTTTTAATGAGAATAAAGAATGAAAAAAATGTTCCTACAGCATTATGTTTAGTTCAATAAAATTGCTGGTATGCAAGTACAAAGAGAAATGACAAATGAGAAACAATTCTTTTAATAATTAAATTCAGAGTATCTTAGGCAAAAAATACACAATGGAAATGACATCTCAACTTACCTCTACGATAAAAGCTTTCCTCTCAGATTCACTTTCTATTTGTTTAATAGCAACATCTTTTGCTCTCCACTTAGCTTTGCAAACTACTCCAAAGGCTCCTCTCCCAACAACCTAAGTTAAAAAAGAAAAAAGAATCAGAAACAAAGAAATCCAGTTCAACATAAAAAACACTAATGCCAATCTGAAAGACTTAATAAAGTGAGGATAAATGAAATGCATTTGTCTTGATCTTTGAAAGTTTATGGTCTAGACATGTCTTTATTTTCAAATAAAACCAAAACAGCAAACAAAGAAGATTCTTGGACACAGGAACAAATTAAAATAGGAAAGATGAGTAAGAAGACAGAAAATAGTTTGGGAAAAAAAAAAAAAAGCAGAAACATAATTAATGTTTTAAGCCTATCACATTTATGAAATTGAAAACAGCTTTGAATAGCAGTATATTGTGAAGGAAAAAGGATAAAAATATAGATAAAAGATTGGTTACTATGAAAGGTAGAAAAAATATGGCATTATGTATATAAAATAAAATACATTTTGTCAAGGAAAAAAGAAAAAAAAAAAAGAACTGCTGATATGTGCTACAACATGAATGAACTTCAAAACCTATGGTAAGTGAAAGCCAGATGGGAGAAACCACATACCGTATGATTCCATTTATATGAAATGTCCACAAAGGCAAATCCAGAGATACAAAGTAAATTAGTGGTTTGCCTAGGGCTGAGAGTGGAAATTGGGATTAAATGTATATGGGGAGGAGGAATCCTGACAAGGTGATAAAAAGGGTTTGAAAACTGAATTATGGTAACGATTGCACAACTCAGCAATTTGTACACATCACACTGTATCACTTCAGATGCATGAACTTTGCTATGTAAAATACCTCATTAAAGTTCTTTTTTAAAAGTTTACAAAATAGCCCTGGCTGGAGTGCCTCAATGGATTGAGCACTGGCCTGCAAACCCAAAGGTCGCTGGTTAAATTACAACCAGGGCACATAACCAGGTTGCAAGCCAGGTCTCCAGCCAGGTCCCCAGCTGGAGGCAGGTGAAAGGCAACTGTACATTGACGTTTTTCTGTCTTTCTTCCTCCCTCGCTCCCTTCCCCTCTCTCTAAAAATAATGATTAAAAAATTAAAAATAAAAAAAGGCCAATGTACTGAAAATATTTTTTAAAAATTATAAAATAAAGATTTTATGTATTGCATCATTGTTGAAGTTAACTGGTGGGTCCCCCATGGGTTCATTGCTCTCCCATGCCAGGCTACTTTTATAAATACTTGAAATTTGCCATAATATAAAAATAACAACAAAGCAAAACAAAAAAGGTTTTGATACTTGTTGGAACAAAATCATTAGATTTTTATCATTATAAAGGATCTTATTTAAGTTCCATTTACTGTAATCTTTTAATATTCAAAGGATCTATGTACTTTTCCCTAAGTGAAAAATCTACCTCCCAATAAAACTATCATTTATGATGTATTTTCTATGTAGTAGGAACTGGGCTAAGTGCCCAGTAACTTGCCCAAGGCTTTACGGTTAGTAAATGGCAAGTGTGGTTTGATGTCAGGCGATCTAACACCAGGATGTCAGGAATCTAATTTGTGTACATATATCTGTATCCTATCTCAGAAAGTATCCCTGGAGGAGGAGCCTTCACTTTAGACAAAATTACATGAACAAATTTCTAGACAAAAGAATTCTTCTATAACAAACTTGGCTGTAGCTAGGGTAACAGTAGGTATTTCTCATGTTGCTTAATACATAAAACCACCCAAGTAGTTAACAGTTACTGTTGATCATATGCCAGGTACTAGTCTATGTGCTTTTATGTGCTTTTATGAAATATCACATTTAATCCTCTTCCACTTGAAAGTAAAACAAGTAAAAAATTTGCAAGTTGCCCAAGATCACAGGTTCAGTAAGTAATCAGAGAAGCTAGGATTTGAAGTCTACAGTAGATAACGAGTAATTCACTCTATTCAGTATCTGTGTGTCATTGGATTAAAGAAAAGTGGACTGAGTCTAGGTAAAAGTAGGCTGACATCCTTGGTAGCCAGTCTTTCCTTTGGTGACTTTCTGTTTTTTCCTTCCTAGTCCAGGATGCTCAGGGACCTCCTTGCTCTTTAGCTTTTTGCTCTACTCCACACCTCTTATAAGAGAAAGGAACCATGTTAATGTATAAATGCGTATTGGTTAAACCCGGCATCATTAGAATAAAAGAAAGTGCATGCCTGGGCTCTAGAACCAACAGACTTGAGTCTGAATATTGGTCTTATCGACCTATTAGTTATGACACTGGTCAAGTTAATGTCTTTGAGCTTCTGTTATCTCAACGGTGAAAGGGAGACGTTTACCTTTTCCTCGGTGAGTATCTACAGAGTTCATAAGTCAAAACCAGGCATTTTCTTCACCACCACAAAAGAACAGTAAGTGCTTAGAGTTGGGTATGAGCCAGCGTAAGGAGTTGTACTACTCATTTCTCTCACATTAACCCTAATGAATAGCAAACAGGTCCTAAAAACAAATTTCAACTTTATGGCAACATTAGGCTAAGAAAAGTATGGATGGAGACTATTGGATATTACTATGAAATAATGATTATGAATTTACTACATTCTTCAACTATGTATTTACAAATACATCACAGCAATGGTACTTAGTAGGTTTCCTTTTGTTTCATGTTCGTACTCTCAGAAATTTCCACACAGGAAATCCAAACATGCACTTGTCATAAACTATGGTAGGTACGTATGTCTAACTGTGATGCACAAGTGCCACCTAGTGCTGAGATGATGGCTGACTGATAGTTCAACTTAAAACCATGGGAACAAAATGTGGGCAAATAGGGACATGATAAACTTTTCCCCTTTTGATTAAGAAAGCAATGTTTTAAAATATAAAGCAAGCATATTCATGTAAGATGACAGTACATGGCTTTAAAAAGCCTTGAATCAAGTTAGGGCTATAAGTTATGTTACAAGCATGTAAAACAAAAGATCTAAAAATGACAATAAAGTCCAAGATCCCCACCCAGATTGTATATATAAACTGAACTACACGATAGGAAAAATATTTGCTGTGAATTCAAAGGAGTGAGGTTAGATATAGTCAATGTTCAAAGAAATTTAAATTTCTGTGTATCACATGATTCTGATCATCAATTCCAAAGGGTGGAGAGGGAGTTTCCCCACCCTACCAAGCAATTCTCAGAAACCAGCTGGGTGTTCCACAAGTCAACTAAATTCTGACTCTATCTACCTGGAGACAGTGTCAGATCCCACAGCTTAAGGGCTCAATTCTATAAGATTTTTCCCCTTCTGACCAAACAATCATCCACCACCTATAGATGGGAGGTTTCTCTTTGTGTTTAATTAATTTGCTAGAGAGGCTGCTCAGACAAATATTTTACTTACTAGGTTACCAGTTCATTATAAAAGAATATGATTCAGGAACTGCCTGAATGGAAGAGATGCCTAGATTAATGTATGCAGAAAGGGACATTCCAGGAACAATCTGTGTGACAACCTCCTCCAATTGCATGTGTTCACCAATCTGGAAGCTCTCCAAACCTGTATGTTTGGGTTTATAACGGCTCCATTACAAAGGTGTAGTTGATTAAATCATTCCCTATTTGAGAAGGATTCAACCTCTAGCCCCTCTGTACTTTCAGGAAGTAGGACGGTGGGACTTAAAAGTTCTAACCCTCTTTTGATGACAGTAGCCTTGTAGTATTGTTTGAAGTCCAGGATTGTGATTCCTCCTACCTTGTTCTTCTTTCTCAAGATTGTGGTGGCTATTTGTGGGCATTTTTGGCTCCATATAAATTTTTGAAGTATTTTTTCTATTTCTGTGAAGTCTGTCATTGGTATTTTAATTGGGATTGCATTGAATATGTAGATTGCTTTGGGTAGTATGGACATTTTAATGATGTTAATTCTGAACAAAACTAACAACAAGCAAAACAGAACCAAGTATATGAA